>QRDG01001315.1:0-45555 GCA_012064385.1 Puccinellia tenuiflora
TTCTTTGTTTTTATTCTCTCAACAACAAACAGATCGAGAAAAGGAAAAGAAGCAGCAAAGTGAGACATACAATGACCTTTGGGCACGCACATTTTTTAACACACACAATGACTTAGATAAATAAGTGGCAAACGAGTACCACACCGTTACATAGATAAGTCCACAGGGACGACACGACACGACACAGAAAAACAAAGATAAAACTAAAAAGAAAGGTTCACACGACACGACACGACAGAGAAGAACATAGGCTTCACGAACATCTGCATCGTCTTCTTCCACCTTGGCCGCCCACCTTGGCCGCCCGTTCACCCCCGGCCGTCTTCAACTTCAGTGCCCCTCGTAGGGGAGGGTGTGCATATGGCCTGGGTGGGGGAAGATGCTCTCGTAGTTGGTGAAGATGTTGTAGGTGGTGAAGAAGATCGACTCCATGCCGCACCAGAAAACTTGGCCGAGGAGATCGAACGCATCGAAGGAATTGGTGAAGGTGACGGTGATCATCTTGACGCCTCCCCCGACGCGGTCACGAAGCACGTTGAGCTCGTACATCACCGGCGAGCCCGGTGGGAGGTGGGCAAAGCCGGCGTCGAGGAAGTCGCGGGCGAGCCCTTCGGACCCCCTCCACCTAGACGATGCCCACACACGGAGCGTGGACTCCACCTGGACGCCCGCCGGGTAGAGCCGCTCTGGCACGGTAGGCGGCCGGCGGAAGGTTGGTCCGTTGTACATCATCTTCACGGCGTGGCCGGTGCACTGGTGCTTGGGGATCTGGAAGAGGATGGAGAGAGCTCTGGTTTCGGTGTGAGAGGAAGAGGGGGTGCGTGGTGTGCTTAAATAGCTAGGCTCGAACGGGTTAGGGTTTCCAATGGCCGGCGTGTGTGTGCACGGCGCGTATCCGTTGCAGTTAGGGAATCGACCGTGTTAATTGCTTCTGATCGGCGGCGGCGGCTTCTGAAACGGTGGCGTGGCTCAGACGAGGCGTGCATCTGAAATCGACCGTGTTAATTGTTTCTGATCGGCGGCGGCGGCGTCTGAAACGGTGGCGTGGCTCAGACGAGGCGTGCATGCATGCAAAAGCCGTCCCTTCCCGCGCATGCAAAATTCTGAGACGAGCGCGTTGAGAACCGACGGTCCATCCAGCGTCCCCACTCGCGGCCAATCCATCAGGTTGCACTATGAGCTCTCTCGCGGATCGGGGAGATTCCTTCTACAGGTTTCATCGGACGGCTGCACTTTCGTTCTAGGAGGCGTGGGTTAGATCGACGGGTGCCGCCTCTTTCTGACATCCCCTGACCTCTCCGTCCACTCTATCGCGCTCCAAATGAGCTTCTGGTGGTAAATGGCAAGGTTTGGTGCGAGGAGCATTGAAAGACTTTTGTCGAACACGTTAGGGGCATGTTTTGGACACGCCCATAGCGGCATTCGCGTGTGTTCCGGTCGATTTACTAATAAATAGGAAACAAAACTTTATTTCTGTGCGCCAAATTGAATTGTCTTCAAGTTTCTAGTTATATGTTTCACTAGTTTGGAACTTGCTGTATTGATGTTTGTGAAAAATAGGTCCGGTTCAAATGGCATTGTAAGTTAGAGTTGGTAAATGATTTTTTTTAAGACGGTGAAAACTAGTCAACTAGGTATAGAGTATTGTAATATCTTTCATTTTATAGAAGATTTTCCTTTTTTTGACTTGTTTAAATGTTGGTCAAACTGGTTTGACCAAATTTGAAATAACCATCAAATTCAAAAAATTGAAAAAACCGCTGCACATAGTCTTCATTTGTCATATGCTAACGACTCAAGTTGAAAAACATTGTCTACGTATATTCAAATGAGTAGGGCATGAATCACATGTGATATCGACGTCACCCAAACTACAAGGTCTAAGGTTGGAGAGAGTGGTTTTGGAATGACAACATGAAATTTTCAAAAACCTCACAAAAGCTTCATTTTGGAGTGACTAAGAAGGATCCAAGCTTAGTTTTTCATTTTCATGTAAAAAACTTGTTTAAAAAATGTTGTCAAACTTAGGTTTGACCAAATTTGAATAACCATAAATATTCAAAAAATTTAAAACCGACCACATAGTCCTTCATTTGTCATATGCTAACGACCCAAGTTGAAAAACATGGTCTACATACATTCAAATGGGCAGGGCAGAATCAACTTGTGATATCCAAACTCAAACTACAAGGTCTAAGGTTGGAGAGAAGTGGTTTTGGAATGACAACATGAAATTTTCAAAACCTCACAAAAGCTTCATTTTGGAGTGACTAAGAAGGATCCAAGCTTAGTGTTTTCATTTTCATGTAAAAAACTTGTTTAAATGTTGGTCAACTTAGGTTTGACCAAATTTTGAAATAACCATAAAATATTCAAAAAATTTAAAAACCGACGACGCACATAGTCTTCATTTTCATATGCTAACGACCCAGTTGAAAAAAATGGTCTACATACATTCAAATGGGCAGGGCATAAAATCACTTGTGATATCCCAAAACTCAAACTACAAGGTCTAAGGTTGGAGAGAAGGGGTTTTGGAATGACAACATGAAATTTTCAAAAACCTCACAAAAGCTTCATTTTGGAGTGACTAAGAAGGATGCAAGCTTAGTTTTTCATTTTCATGTAAAAAACTTGTTTAAATGTTGTCAAACTTAGGTTTGACCAAATTTGAAATAACCATAAAATATTCAAAAAAAATTAAAACCGACGCCCATAGTCTTCATTTGTCATATGCTAACGACCCAAGTTGAAAAACATGGTCTACATACATTCAAATGGGCAGGGCAGAAATCACTTGTGATATCCCAAAACTCAAACTACAAGGTCTAAGGTTGGAGAGAAGTGGTTTTGGAATGACAACATGAAATTTTCAAAAACCTCACAAAAGCTTCATTTTGGAGTGACTAAGAAGGATCAAAGCTTAGTTTTTCATTTCATGTAAAAAAACTGTTTAAATGTTGGTCAACTTAGGTTGACCAAATTTGAAATAACCATAAAATAATTTCAAAAAATTTAAAACCGACGCACATAGTCTTCATTTGTCATATGCTAACGACCCAAGTTGAAAAACATGGTCTACATACATTCAAATGGGCAGGGGCAAAATCACTTGTGATATCCCAAAACTCAAACTACAAGGTCTAAGGTTGGAGAAAGTGGTTTTGGAATGACAACATGAAATTTTCAAAAACCTCACAAAAGCTTCATTTTGGAGTGACTAAGAAGGATCCAAGCTTAGTTTTTCATTTTCATGCAAAAAAACTTGTTTAAATGTTGGTCAAACTTAGGTTTGACCAAATTTGAAATAACCATAAAATATTCAAAAATAATCAAAAAAATTTAAAACCGACGCACATAGTCTTCATCTGTCATATGCTAACGACCCAAGTTGAAATACATGGTCTACATACATTCAAATGGGCAGGGCAGAAATCACTTGTGATATCCCAAAACTCAAACTACAAGGTCTAAGGTTGGAGAGAAGTGGTTTTGGAATGACAACATGAAATTTTCAAAAACCTCACAAAAGCTTCATTTTGGAGTGACTAAGAAGGATCCAAGCTTAGTTTTTCATTTTCATGTAAAAAACTTGTTTAAATGTTGGTCAAAACTTAGGTTTGACCAAATTTGAAATAACCATAAAATATTCAAAAAATTTAAAAACCGACGCACATAGTCTTCATTTGTCATATGCTAACGACCCAAGTTGAAAAACATGGTCTACATACATTCAAATGGGCAGGGCAGAAATCACTTGTGATATCCCAAAACTCAAACTACAAGGTCTAAGGTTGGAGAGAAGTGGTTTGGAATGACAACATGAAATTTTCAAAACCTCACAAAGGCTTCATTTTGGAGTGACTAAGAAGGATCCAAGCTTAGTTTTTCAATTTCATGTAAAAAACTTGTTTAAATGTTGGTCAAACTTAGGTTTGACCAAATTTGAAATAACCATAAAATATTCAAAAAATTTAAAAACCGACGCACATAGTCTTCATTGTCATATGCTAACGACCAAGTTGAAAAAAATGGTTACATACATTCAAATGGGCAGGGCAGAAATCACTTGTGATATCCCAAAACTCAAACTACAAGGTCTAAAGGTTGGAGAGAAGTGGTTTTGGAATGACAACATGAAATTTTCAAAAACCTCACAAAAGCTTCATTTTGGAGTGACTAAGAAGGAATCAAGCTTAGTTTTTCATTTCATGTAAAAACTTGTTTAAATGTTGGCCAAACTTAGGTTTGACCAAATTTGAAATAACCATAAAATATTCAAAAAATTTAAAAACCGACGCACTAGTCTTCATTTGTCATATGCTAACGACCCAAGTTGAAAACATGGTCTACATACATTCAAATGGGCAGGGCAGAAATCACTTGTGATATCCCAAAACTCAAACTACAAGGTCTAAGGTTGGAGAGAAGTGGTTTTGGAATGAACAACATGAAATTTTCAAAAACCTCACAAAAGCTTCATTTTGGAGTGACTAAGAAGGATCCAGCTTAGTTTTTCATTTTCATGTAAAAACTTGTTTAAATGTTGGTCAAAAACTTTGGTTTGACCAAATTTGAAATAACCATAAAATATTCAAAAATTTAAAAACGACGCACATAGTAGTCATTTGTCATATGGATAACGACCAAGTTGAAAACATGGTCTAATACATTCAAATGGTAGGCAAATCACTTGTGATATCCCAAACTCAAAACTACAAGATCTAAGGTTTGGAGAGAAGTGGTTTGGAATGACAAACATGAATTTTCAAAAAACCTCACAAAAGCTTCATTTTGGAGTGACTAAGAAGGATCCAAGCTTAGTTTTTCAGTTTCATGCAAAAAAACTTGTTTAAATGTTGGTCAAACTTAGTTTGACCAAATTATGAATAACCATATAAATATTCAAAAATAATCAAAAAATAAATTAAACGACGCACATAGTCTCATTTGTCATATGCTAACGACCCAAGTTGAAAAAATGGTCTACATACATTCAAATTGGCAGTGCAGAAATCACTTGTGATATCCCAAAACTCAAACTACAAGGTCTAAGGTGGGAGAGAGTGGTTTTGGAATGACAACATGAAATTTTCAAAAACCTCACAAAAGCTTCATTTTGGAGTAGACTAAGAAGGATCCAAGCTTAGTTTTTCATTTTCATGTAAAAACTTGTTTAAATGTTTGGTCAAACTTAGGTTTGACCAATTTGAAATAACCATAAAATATTCAAAAAATTTAACAAACCGACGCACATAGTCCTTCATTTGTCATATGCTAACGACCCAAGTTGAAAAACATGGTCTACATACATTCAAATGGGCAGGGCAGAAATCACTTGTGATATCCCAAAACTCAAACTACAAGGTCTAAGGTTGGAGAGAAGTGGTTTGGAATGACAACATGAAATTTTCAAAAAACCTCACAAAAGCTTCATTTTGGAGTGACTAAGAGGATCCAAGCTTAGTTTTTCATTTTCATGTAAAAAACTTGTTTAAATGTTGGTCAAACTTAGGTTTGACCAAATTTGAAATAACCATAAAATATTCAAAAAATTTAAAAACCGACGCACATAGTCTTCATTTGTCATATGCTAACGACCCAAGTTGAAAAACATGGTCTACATACATTCAAATGGGCAGGGCAGAAATCACTTGTGATATCCCAAAACTCAAACTACAAGGTCTAAGGTTGGAGAGAAGTGGTTTTGGAATGACAACATGAAATTTTCAAAAACCTCACAAAAGCTTCATTTTGGAGTGACTAAGAAGGATCCAAGCTTAGTTTTTCATTTTCATGTAAAAAACTTGTTTAAATGTTGGTCAAACTTAGGTTTGACCAAATTTGAAATAACCATAAAATATTCAAAAATAATCAAAATTAAAAACCGACGCACATAGTCTTCATTTGTCATATTCTAACGAGATGACACAAGGTTTTGGTGCGGCATACTGAATGCAAAATGGTGGCAGCTACAACTAACTGAACCTGTCGACAGCAACTGAAATGCTATAGTGAAAAACAACAGCTTCAGACTTATTTAGAAAACGAGCACGAGCAGAAGGTTTGAAACAACATCTACCACATGTTTCAATCGAAATACAACATAAATAGTTCTAACATATGTCCCACATCATTAAACTGAAATACAATAGCATCCATTATGTTTCATAGAAAAAGAAGATCATTCATCATGTTTTTTTGGTGCTTCTTGCCACCATTTTGCTTCTTGTTATCCTTGTGCTACCTGCCACCATTTTGCTCCTTGTCATCCTTGTGAACATTGCTTCTTCTCTTCTCCTCTTGGTTGTTGGTACCTTGACCATCTTCTTCGAACAGACCACAGGGATGTACAAAACATTAAAGGAACATCATGTCAGGTGAGCTGTACAAAACACTAGCATTGGAACATCATTTGCAAGATTTACATACCTAGCAGTATTCACAATCACAGAAGGTTGGTCACCATCATTTTCAGCATCTTTTTGGAGCATCACAGAATCATCTGGCTGCTGACCAAGAATTTGATCAGTGTCAGAATCATGTGGCAGCTGGCCAAGATTTTGATCCATGTCATTTTGATTATTGTCAGAATCACAGGACTGATCATGTGACGGCTGCTCATCATAATTTGGAGCATCATCAGAATCATGTGACTGTTGCCCATCGTTTTCATCATATGTTGCATCCGGCTGCTGACCAAGATTTTGATCGAAAGACTCTCCGAAAGCTGGATCTACTGCATTATCACAGTACTTACCGAAATGACCTGTCCCACCACACCTTGTGCACTTACGCACCCTCGCTCCAAGTCCAGCTCCTTCACTGCGACGTCTGAACCGACTCTTCCTTGGTCTACATGCTGCTCTCTTCAGAACTGGAGCACAAAGCTTGAATCCAGGGTCCACTTTGTCCCATTGCTGTTTTCCCTCCAAAGCAGGCAAGGCATGAGCATATGTGGCTCTGAACATTGCAACGGGGTAGTACTCATGCACATACTGCTGTATGTTCCCTGCTGGACCTGAGAGAGAAGTGATGAAAAACAATGCATGAATGCATGGCAACCCAGTTATCTGCCATTGCCTACAACTGCAAGTTCTAGCTTCTAAATCCACTGGATATCTCCAGTCTCTCTTCTCTTTATCCATTACTGATACCTCTGCTTTGGTACCTGAGCATTGAGCCATGTTCATCAACAAGCCTCCTGTTTTCTGCTTCAGTTCATTCATCACGGCAGGGATGATAATGTGGCCCATGAATTTTGCCTCAGCTATTCCTACACGAAAATGAAACTTCTGGGCATATTCTATCCTTATCCTGTCAAGCAAATCCACCAAATAAAGATCCTTTAGTTTCCTGATGGTTGAGTTGAAAGACTCTGCAAGATTATTGTGCACATAGTCAACTTTGCTCAGTTCACTAAGTTGGCTTCTGGCCCATAACTTGGAGTGGTGTGTTTCCAAGTATTCCTTCACTTTGGGATTGGTGTATAACTACCTCATGTGGAAGTTATGCTTCCTCACACTGCAAGTCAAAGATGCTGGCCACAAATTGTCGGTATATATCTTTCTTTTGAATTTCTTCACAAAATTTGCAACCAAGTGACGCATGCACTCCCTATGCTCTACACCAGGGAACACATTGTCCACAGCCACTTCTAAACCCTTGCTGGCATCTGTATGAATTACCAAGCCATTGGGATGTGCAATAGCCCGGTGCAGATTCTGCAAAAACCAAGTCCAGCTCTCTTCAGACTCTGTCTCCAGCACACCATATGCAACTGGAAATACAAAATTGTGAGCATCAACTGCACAAGCTGCTACTAACTGTCCTTTAAACCTCCCTGTGAGAAAACTAGCATCAATAGCCAAATATGGCCTGCAGCCTTCCAAAAAACCCAGGCGACAAGCCTCAAAGCACACAAAAGCCCTTCTAAAGCATTCCTTGGTCCTTGTCTCTCCCTTCATTGTGTACTCCACGGTGTGGTGATCAATTTCCACAATACTACCTGGGCTGGTCCTCTCCACTTCAGCTTTGAATGAATACAACAATTGAAAACTTTCATGCCAATTACCATAGATAGATTCCATAGCTTTTTGTTTACCATTGAACACCCTCATGTACGGTAAATCTATCTTGAACTTTTCTCTGATGTTTTTCTGCAATTCCTTTGTACCCACTTGATAGTTTTCTGTCACCCACTTCTTTTCTTCTTCAGCCACCCATCTTGACTTGGCTCTGCTGATTGTTTCCTTCCTAAGAGTTGATTCCTGGCATGTGTGACTGAAAGGGTTCACTTTGACATGAATATTCATGCTCTTTCGCATTTTAGATGCATGCATCCTCCATGGACAACCCTCAGTCGAACAATGCACTGTGTAACGTGCTTTATCGCTCTTGTCAACTTCGAACGCACGTTCTGCCTTGATGCAGTAGGTCACAAGTGCATTTCTACACTCAGTCATGGATGAAAAAATGGAACCTTCTTGCATATGAGGGTTCTCAGGGTCCCATTGAACAGGTGGAAGGTCTTCATTCTCATCTTCTTGCTCACTATCAGTCTCATCTTGGATTTCAGGCTGATATGTGCGTCGCAAATTCTGAACAACATCTGCATATAGCCTCTCTTCATCATCCCCAGAAATGTAAGCATCAGGCTCCACTTCAACAGGGATCCTTCTGCCGGTGCCCACGCTCGTCGATCCACGACTTCGCTTTGGATGAGCTGAACTGTTCTGGCTAGAGTTGGCATTACGGCGAGATGGTTCTGCCCGAGAAGATGAACCCGAGATCCTAGGTCCCATTGTTGGCACAACAACATCATTTTGCAGCTTTATATGAAATATCTCTTTCTCCTTATGCTTAGCAAACATGATAGCAAGTTCTTCATCATTGCTAATTTTCACCCAATGCTTCCCCCCATCGTAGTATCTGAACTCTACTGCATCATGCAAACCCCAAGGATATGGGCTACAAATTACCTCTCCAAACTGTCTGAAACTCCAATTGCAATCCATTGGCAAGGAATAGTCGAATCCTCCTTGGAATTTCTTCTTATGATCTACATCCTCGATGTACCGCTCCCTTCTAATGTTCACCAAGAAAGCAAACCGCAACTCCATCCTACAACCCACGAAATTCAGAAACGCAATCAGCACACCAATTGAAGAATCAACCGCAGATCAATGAAGCCCTATATCAAATCGACTGTTCAAATGCACAGACAAGCTCAATTGGAAGAATCCTTACCCCTTGGGAGCCCAATCGTGGATGCGGCGGGTCTGCCGCCCGACGCCGGCATCATCAACTACTCCGGGGTTGCTGCCGCTCGCCATTTCATCCTGGGGTTCATCCTCCGACATCCTAGCTGTGCACCAGCCCCCCACCTATCAGCGCTCCGGCCAGGCGCACAGAAGCATCCACCGCCGCGGGTCGAGCAGGTGCCACGCGCAGTGGCAGAACGAGCGGCCACGCGTGGCTTCGCAGGACGGTGGAGGCAGAGCAGGTGGCGGTGGATCAGGTGGCGGTGGAGCAGGTGGTCACGCTTGACGGACGCGGCGGGTGGTGGTGGCGGCGGATGGTGGCGGCAGAACGGCCGGTCGGCAGCAGCGTCGGCGCACGGTCAGATTCGGGGGGAGGAGCGGGCTGTGTGCCCCCGTGTCCGATTCTTTTTTTTGTCAGGTCGTAGGGCGGTCCCACGTGTAAGCTCGGACCCACCTTTCACTAATGCTAACAGACGGAATGGACTCCAAACTTGACGTTGGGCCTCTTTCTAGTACCTGGGCCAAAAGTAAGGGCAAAACTGAGCATGATTCGACACTAGGGGCAAAACTGAGTAGTGAGAAGCCTCTAAGGGCAATCCATTAAATGACCCTATTTGGTATGGTCAAGGACATAGAAATAATCTTTGGAAAGGGTCCTGGCGGTCAATCTGTTCCGAAAGACGTCGCTACCGGACACGCGCCCATGTGGAAGAAGAAATCTATATTTTGGGAGCTACCCTATTGGAAAGTCCTAGAGGTCCGGTCTTCAATCGACGTGATGCACGTGACAAAGAATATTTGCATGAACCTGCTAGGCTTCCTCGGCGTGTATGGGAAGACAAAAGATACACCGGAAGCAAGGGAGGACCAGCAGCGTATGAAAGACCCAAACAACAAGCATACGGATAAAGGGCGTCATTACTTAAGCAGCTACGCTCTTACGAAAGCAGAGAAGGAAATATTTTTTGAATGCCTGAGCAGTATCAAGGTCCCGGCTGGCTTCTCGTCAAATATAAAGGGAATAATAAATATGGCAGATAAAAATTCCAAAACCTGAAGTCTCATGATTGCCACGTGATTATGACGCAGTTGCTTCCGATTGCATTGAGGGGGCTTCTATCGGAAAATGTTCGAGTACCCATTGTGAAGCTATGTGCATTTCTCAATGCAATATCTCAGAAGGTAATCGATCAAGAAAGTCTGACAAGGTTACAGAAGGATGTGGCCCAATGTCTTGTTAGTTTTGAGTTGGTGTTCCCCCCATCATTTTTCAATATTATGACGCATCTCCTGGTTCACCTAGTCGACGAGATTGCAATTCTCGGTCCTGTATTTCTACACAATATGTTCCCCTTCGAGAGGTTCATGGGAGTCTTGAAGAAATATGTTCATAACCGTGCTAGGCCAGAAGGAAGCATCTCCAAAGGCTATGGAACAGAGGAGGTCATTGAGTTTTGTGTTGACTTTATTCCCGACATTAAGTCGATTGGTCTTACTGAATCGCGGCATGAGGGGAGACTTAGTGGAAAAGACACGCTAGGAAAGAAAGCAATGATATGTAGGGACGGGCATTCTTTCACTCAAACACACTACACAGTTCTACAAAGTTCCACCTTCGTGGCTCCGTATATCGAGGTACACAAGAATATTGTACGCTCCAAAACCCAGGGAAGGCTGACTCCTGGATTAAACAAAAACACATGGAGACTTTCGGCAGTTGGTTGCGATTACATCTCATGAATGACACCGATGTGGAGATCAACTCTACTTATTGGCCGCGTCACCATCTTCGACTGTATTGACTTTCTAAGGGTACGAGATAAATGGGAATACATTTTACACGATCGCCCAAGATAAAAGAGTACCAACCAAATAGTGGTGTTCGCTTTGATGCAACAGACGAGAATGGAAAAAAGGACACATACTATGGTTACATAGAGGAGATATGGGAACTTGACTATGGACCTACTTTTAAGGTCCCTTTGTTTCGGTGCAGTTGGGTCAACATGAATGGAGAAGGGGTAAAGGTAGACCAGCTGTACGGAATGACAACAGTGGATCTCAAGAATCTTGCGTACAGAGACGAACCATTCGTCCTAGCCAATGATGTGGCTCAGGTTTTCTATGTGAAGGACATGAGCTCCAGATCGAAAAAAAAGAAAAGATATGGAAACAAATACATCACACGATGAGCCAAAGCGTCACATAGTTCTTTTAGGAAAAATAAACATCGTGGGAGTCGAGGACAAGACAGACATGTCAGCAGACTATAATAAGTTTGATGAAATTCCGCCATTCACAGTGAAAACTGACCCAAGCATCCCGTTACATAATGAAGAAACTCCATGGTTACGGCCGAAGAAGCGATCATAGAGATCATGTCAAATGCATGAGTGTTATCAAAAACTTTTTATGTATGAGTGTTGTCAAATGCATTACATAATTAATATATGTATGATCGAGTGTTCCCAAATGCATTAAACCTTTTATGTAATTTGTATTCGGTCTTTAGTCCCGGTTGGTATTTATAGCTAAAAGATCAGGGGAAATCTTCATCTTTAGTCCCGGTTGGTAGCTGGAACCGGGAAAAAAGGAGCGTTGATATGTGTGCCTTATCTTCTGCTTGAGATCCAACAGCTCACAAGGGCTCGAAAGAAACACACTCTGATCCAACGGCTCACAACCGCTCGCAGGAAACACACGATCCGTGTACACACGATCCAACAGCTCACAAGCACTCGAAAGAAACACAACTCTGATCCAACGGCTCACAAGCACTCGAAAGAAACACAACTCTGATCCAACAGCTCACAAGCGCTCGAAAGAAAGACAACTCTGATCCAACAGCTCACAAGCGTTCGCAAGAAACACAACTCTGATCCAATGGCTCACAACTGCTCGAAAGAAACACAACTCTGATCCAACAGCTCACAAGCGCTCGAAGGAAACACACGATCCGTGTGCTTCTTCCACCGCTTCCCGCCTTCGTCTTCACGCAATTTCTCACTATATATATGTAGGCTTGGCCGCCATTGACATATCACATCTAAACTCACATCCGCAACCTCATCACTCTTCCATTGTAACAAAATTTTGACTTAGGCGTTTTTGACTAAGGTGTTCTCGGGGACGATGTCCATGTTGGACCAGAGGGGCGATGTGCGGGACTGGGCTCCACCGGGCTGGCACTGGGAGGTGCTACCTTCGGGGACACGCAGCTTGGTGAGGAATCCGGGTGACGTCGTCGACCCGGATCTTCTGTGGTGGCTGTCGCATGGGCCACGCTCGGTGCAGAGGGAGCCGACCCCCGAGGAGGAGGTACGTCACCGTATCAGGGAGGAGGATGAGCGTGTCTGTCGCTACATGTATCTATTGGATAGGCAGTATGATAGTAGGTGGTCGTTTCTTTAGAGGGTTCCTTCTCACGTGAGCTATGACCCTGTGAGGGTTCCTTCTCTTTGGATGCGCAGTGCCGGCGGCTCAGCACCCCGCGGCTCAGGAACCGGTCGAAGTTAGTTTCAGAGTCTGTGATTGCCATTGCAGTTCTCTTGCCTGTGATCGTAGTTTGGGTTACTACTTGCTTTTAAAAACTTGCGACCTAAAGTATCAACTTGCTTTTAATGAAATTCCGCCATTCAAAGTGAAAACTGACCCAAGCATCGTGTTAAATGATGAAGATTGTCCATGGCTACGGCGCAATCAGAAGAAAGGGACACACACGAAGAAACAAGTGAACACTAGATAGGGATGTTGTTGGTGATGTGTAATAATTAATGTATTAAACATTTTATCAAATGCACACGGTTTCCCCGTCGTACAGCCCAACGGTGGCTCGTGAGTGCCTGCATATCAAACGCACCATTGGGCTGTATGACGGGAATCCGAATGATTTGCATATAGGGTCATGTGGCTGATCCAACACTGGTTTTGCCCATCCGGAAGCTTGCGCATCCGTCTCGCGTCGTCGTGAGCAGCAAATCGACCTTCGATCCAAGCAGCCGCAAGACTTCTCTGATGATCTAACGACCGTCCCAAAAAGTGTTGGGAATGTTGTAGATCATCAGAGAGCCTTGCAGCTGCTTGGATCCGACCGAGGGGCTTATGTCACCCTAATCCAGTTGTTGGATTCAACCTACCTGAGGGCTTGTATTTCCAACAACGTCGTTTTGTTGTCCTTATTCACCGACCTACAGGAGGTGGCTCCAATGGCTGGCCGGCGAACAAGGACAAACACAATAATGCCAGGGAACATGCCAGCAGGTAGGCTAAATCCAACCATTGGGTTCGGTGGCAAAGGTAGACGCTCATTGTGTGTCGTTCACTGCAGGGACGTCGCTATTTATAGGCAATTAGAAGGTGTAACTGTGGATGAGGTGGGAGTGCAGATCCAACAACTCACAAGCCCTCAAAAGAAACACACCCTAGATCCAACGGCTCACAAGCGCTTGAAAGAAACACACAATCCGTGTGTGCTTCTTTAGTCCCGGTTGGTAACACGAACCGGTACTAAAGGCCCTGATCCAACAGCTCACAAGCGCTTGAAAGAAACACACGATCCGTATGCACACGATACAAAAGCTCACAAGCACTCGAAAAAAACACAACTCTGATCCAACGGCTCAAAAGCGCTCGAAGGAAACACACGATCCGTGTGCTTCTTTAGTCCCGGTTGGTAACACGAACCGGTACTAAAGGCCCTGATCCAACAACTCACAAGCGCTTGAAAGAAACACACGATCCGTGTGCACACGATCCAACAGCTCACAAGCACTCAAAAGAAACACAACTCTGATCCAACGACTCAAAAGCGCTCGAAGGAAACACACGATCCGTGTGCTTCTTTAGTCCCGGTTGGTAACACGAACCGGTACTAAAGGCCCTGATCCAACAGCTCACAAGCGCTTGAAAGAAACACATGATCCGTGTGCACACGACCCAACAGCTCACAAGCACTCGAAAGAAACACAACTCTGATCCAACGGCTCACAAGCGCTCGAAGGAAACACACGATCCGTGTGCTTCTTCCACCGCTTCCCGTCTTCGTCTTCCCGCAATTTCTCACTATATATATCACATCTAAACTCATATCTGCAACCTCATCACTCTTCCATGGCTTCCATCGTACTAACCTACCGTCAGGCGGAGGAGCTTTCCGCCTCGAACTACCCCTGCCCGCCCGGCTACCGCGTCCCCGCCGGCTGGATGTTGAGCGCCGGAGGCGTGCCGGTCCCTCCTGTCGCTCAAGGTGTGGCGCGCAGGGTGGCCATCACGAACCACTACTACCTCGAGCTCACACCGGAGCAGCAGATGGATCCGGGCTGGCATCCCGACTACCGCCCGACTTGGTAAGCCTTCTTCATCAATCGGCGTGAGAGGGCGCTCGCCAGGTACGAGGGGGATGGCCCTCCTCCTTCGGACTTCAACGAGGCTGGCCGTCAGCTGTGGTGGGCTGGCCGGACTCTCCAGGGCGTTATGAACTACATCATGGCTGGCGATAACCCCCGCCTGCGCTACCCTAACATGCAGTCCGGGGGTGCTCACCCGTCGAGGTTCGAGCCACGAGCGCCGTATGAGTACGATGACAGCGACGACGGCGATGACGGCGACTACGAGTACGAGTATTATAGGCCTAGGCAGGAGTATGACTAAGATTGTTAGGACAACTGATCCACTGTTGTCATTCTGTACCGTATCAAATGCACCGTTGGAGCTCAAATTTAAACACTTTTCATGTTGAAAGTTTAGTGAGATTCAATAATATGGCAAAAATAGATATGAATTAATTCAATAGATATAAATTAAATGAATATATATAAATTATATAAATAGATAGATTACATTTTTATCAACAATTTGATATTTTAATGGTATTTTTCTGATAAACAGATGAAAAAATATTGAATTTATAAGTTTAATTAATGATTTAATGGAGTTCAAATTCCAAATTTTGTAATTAAATGAATTCCCCTATAATCTAAAAAAATGAATTTTCCATAAATAGATAGATTACATTTTTATCAACAATTTGATATTTTAATGGCATTTTTCTGATAAACAGATGAAAAAATATTGAATTTATAAGTTTAATTAATGACTTAATGGAGTTCAAATTCCAAATTTTGTAATTAAATGAATTCCCCTATAATCTAAAAAAATGAATTTTCCATAAATAGATAGATTACATTTTTATCAACAATTTGATATTTTAATTGCATTTTTCTGATAAACAGATGAAAAGATATTGAATTTATAAATTTAATTAATGACTTAATTAAGTTCAAATTCCAAAAATTATTTATTCAAATTTAAACACTTTTCATGTTGAAAGTCTTTTCAAATTCAAAACCATATGAAATTCATATTCAAACACCTTAATAAGAAAAAAAAGGCGGGAACAACATTAAGAACTTAAAATTTTAAATTTTTCAGGGCATTGGTCCCGGTTCATGCCACGAACCGGGACCAAAGGGTATTTTGGCGCGCGCCTTTTCGGTGCCGCCGAAAATGACCTTTAGGTCCGGTTGGTACTACCAACCAGGACGAAAGGGTAGGCCTTTGGTCCCGGTTGGTGCCACCATCCGGACCTAAAGACCCTTTGGTCCCGGTTGGTGCCACCAACCGGGACGAAAGGTCTGCCTCCTTTAAAACTGCTCTGCCTCTTCTTGTTACCCCAATTCCTCATTTTCGCTAAGGACCAGCGCGCGGAAATTCAATCTCCTGCCGTCAGGCTGCCGAATTTTTTCGTCCACCGCGCCGCCGCTCGCCGTCCGCTCCTCCGGTGCCGCCCTCTCCGCGCTCCTCCACGCGCCCGCGCACCGTTCCCCTCCGGCCTCCACCGCGCCCGCGCCGCCCTCCGCCTCCACCGCGCCCACGCCGTCCCCTCCGGCGGGCCATCCGGCCTCCACCGCGCCCGCGCCGGCCTCCACCGTCCCACGCCGTCCCCTCCACCGCGCCCGCGCCGGCCTCCACCGTCCCGGTTAGTAATTTAAATTATTAGTTAGTAATTTTTGTTAGTTCGTGCATTAGTAATTTTAGTTAGTTAGTTTTAGATTTAGTTAGTTAGTTTTAGAAAATTTAGGTTGTTATTTTAGAAAATTTGAAAATGTAGCAAATTTAGCAAAGTTAATTTTTTTAACAAAGTTTGAAAATGTAGCAAATTTAGCAAAGTTAATTTAAATTAGTTAGTAATTTAAATTGTTGAATTTGCTGCTGCTTTTAGGGTTAGTAATTTAGTTAGTTAGTTTTAGTTAGTAATTTAGTTAGTTAGTAATTTAAATTAGTTAGTAATTTTTGTTAGTTAGTAATTTAGTTAGTTAGTTTTAGTTTTAGTTAGTTAATTTTAGGCTTCATATTTATTTATGATTTTAGGCTTCATATTTGTATAAATAAATATTTGTATGATAGAATTGGATTTGATACAGTTATTTATTTATTTACGATATAAGTGGATTTGATACAGTTTTGTATGAACTAATGGAATTGATAGAATTATTTGTATGAATTGATGGAATTGATAGAATTGTATACTCTGATGTTTTTAATCGGTGCACCGTGTAATTGGAGCTGTGTACAATTTTGCTCAAGTGATGTTCATGTGAAGTACAATGATATCAAAATGTGTAGTTAGTTAATGATTCCTATTACATAGGTGTCATATTATAACTACAATTCAAATTTGTTCCGTTCCATGACGACGCTTAGAAACAACGGGCGCAGCAACGCGCGCCTTTCCTTCTAGTACCATTCTATCCCTACAAGTTTTCTGAACGACACGGCAGAGAAGGCTCCGAAAATAACTTTCGTATTTTGCAGAAACTATGGAACCACACGACAGAGACGAAAATGAGGAAAATATCCTCGAGGATATGATCCGCGGCGAGAATGACGCAAGTCACTTTCTAAACGACTCTGGTGAGGGGGATGAGTCTCTCAACCGAGGAGACGGCGTCTCCAACGTCTGGGAAGAGGCCGAACTCGGCGTCTCCGATGAGGGAGAAGCCGACAAGGCAGAAGCCGGCGGCTCCGGTGCAACATTGATTATTACAAACTCCGACAAGGTGCATATATATTTATATTAATTAATTTAGCCTCCGTTGTCTATATACACATACTAATGGTCTTTCTTCTTTTAGCCATCCGGATCGAGCAAATCCTCTGTGAGGACGAAACGAGGCCCAACCAAAAAGTTGGAGGACCATCTCCGGTACAGGATTGAAGAAGTCGCTGCAGACGGCGAACCCATTGCTCCAATTGATGTTAGACAAAAATTTGTGAAGCAATGCGGTGTTGTTTTTAGGGACTACGTCCCGATCACCATTCGAGAATGGAATAAGCCAGGGGATCCTGAAGTTAGCTGGCTCGGCCCCGAAGGCAAAAAACGCCTTTTTGAAAAGGTCATGGTTAATTTCACCTTGCCGTTGCCAGAGGTGGATCCAGAGGAGGGGGAGCCAGATGAGGAGGAGATGGATGCCCGAAAAAAAGCTCTAGTAGATAAAGTCAAGGCGTGGGCTCTTAAGAAGATGGCCGAGCTATTCAACAAATTTAAGAACAGATTGTACACGGACTTCATCTTGAAAGATAAAATTCCGGATTTTATTTTTTCTTCCCAGCATTTATCTTATTTATGGCTGATCGGGACTGAGCGGTAGACGATTTCTTATACGCCTTAAATGCGGCCCAGTGGGGTCTTATCTTCTCGAGTCTTCCAGTGAAAACTGGATCTTCTTTTTTATATTTATCCCATAACTTTTTCTTCCAGGTCTGGAATTGTATGGCCATCCTCTTAAGAGTCCTTTGCTTGACTGTCTCCTTCTTTTCATCAGATAAACTTTGCGGTTGGTTGAAGTGTGTCATGAGAGTCTCCCAAAGCAAATCTTTTGTATGATCGTGGACATAACTAGGACCATTCTCCTCATCCTTCGGTTTATGCCATTCTATAATGCTGATCGGTACCATGTCCCTAACAATAACTCCAGCTTAACTTACAAATTTACGGCAGTTAGTTTTGGGTTCCATCGGTTCCCCACTGTCCTTAAACGTGTAGATAGGTAACCTAGCCTCGCCGGCCTCCATCCTTTTCGTTGGGCCTCGAGGACCTTGGTTTCTTGCAGATTTGCTCGATGATCCGGAAGGCTAAAAGAAAAATATATATGATTCCTTAATAAGTGCAATACAAATCAATTAATTAATATATCTAGTGATCAACACAGTCTTAATATATATACATATACACACCTCGTCGGAGTTTGTTAAGGGCACTTCGTCGTCTATTCTTTCTTCAGACTCAAGTCCCTCACCGGAGTCGTTCAGAAATTGTGAGCTGAAAGCATCGAAGTCTTCATCCCCCTCGGATTCTGTTCCACGGGCCCTCTCATATATAATTTGTTGCATTGCGTCTTCATCCCCCTCGTCTCTGATGAAGGGGGCGTCCATAGCTCAATGTCACTGCAATCAAATTTAAATAACAATCAAATTTAAATTGACCTAGCAAATTAATTTAAATAACAATTTAAATTGACTTAGCAAATTTCCTAACACAAATTTTTAAACTGACTTAACTAATTAATCTAATTAAACTAATTAAATTGCTAACATAACTCTAACAAATTTCTAACTTAACTAATTAAACTAATTTGCTAACTTAACCTAACTTAACTAATGTTTCTAAATTTGGTAACTTAACTAATTAATCTAACTAAACTAATTAAATTGCTAACATAACTCTAACAAATTTCTAACTTAAATAATTAAACTAATTTGCTAACTTAACCTAACTTAACTAATGTTTCTAAATTTGCTAACTAAACTAATTAAATTGCTAACATAACTCTAAATTTTTTCAAACCTAACTAATTAAACTAATTTGCTAACTTAACCTAACTTAACTAATGTTTCTAAATTTGCTAACTAAACTAATTAAATTGCTAACATAACTCTAATTTTTTTCTAACTTAACTAATTAAACTAAATTGCTAACTTAACCTAAATTAACTAATGTTTCTAAATTTGTTAACTTAACTAATTAATCTAACTAAACTAATTAAATTGCTAACATAACTCTAACAAATTTCTAACTTAACTAATTAAACTAATTTGCTAACTTAACTAATTAAACCATTAAATTAACTAATTTAAACTATATAAAAAAGGCAAAAATGCCTTACCTTGATTAGCCGGACGGGCGGGCGGCGGACGGCAGGGGCGGGCGGCGGACGGCGAGGCGGGGGGACGGCGAGGCGGGGGGACGGCCGGACGGGCGGGCGGCGGATGGCGAGGCGGGGGGACGGGCGGGGGCTGCAGAGGCGGCGAGGCGGAGACGGCGGGCGGCGGGCGGGGGCGGCAGAGGCGGCGGGCGGCGGACGGCGAGGCGGAGACGGCGGCAGGGGCGGGGGCGGCGGGCGGGCAGGGGCGGGGGCGGCAGGGGAGGGGGCGGCGGCCGGGCAGCACCTCGGCGTCGTCGTCGTCGTCGGAGCCCGGAGGCGCGTCGTCTTCGATTTGGGGGGAATGCCAAAAATTTCGCCCGGAGCCACCCAAAACAGAGCAGAAACGACCTTTAGTACCGGTTCTAGCCACGAACCGGTACTAAAGGCACTTTAGTACCGGTTCGTAACACCAACCGGTACTAAAGGTCTCTCCGGGCCGCCAAATTTTTGCGCGCGAAGCCCAGGAAGCTTTAGTACCGGTTGGTGTCACCAACCGGTACTAATGGGCTTTGATCTTTTTCGGTTTTCTTTTTCTTTTTTGTTTCCTTTTTATTGTTTCTGTTTTCTTTTATATTTATTGATTTAATAGTCCAAATCAACTCAAATTAGACTCTAAAATTTGTAAAATCAACAACTTTTGTAACATCCATCATTTATATAAAACACATTTATATTTTGTGATATGTTTGTGTAAAAATTGTCTAAATGTCATTTTTTACACTTAAAAAATAAAAAATGATATTTATAAAGCTAATTTGAAAAAACACAGTTCTGCAACATTGTTTGTCATACCAGGACACACCCATGTGTGAAATATGGGCACATTATCACAAACTATGTCACGGGAATGTTCATATCTTGGTCATTTGACTCGAAACTTATAAATGTTTATAGATGATTGACCTTTTTGTGAATAAGTTTAGTGAAAACTTTGTGAAAACTCAAGTTTATCATTTTTCCTATCAACTACCACACATAATAGGACTCCATGCCAAAGGATTTCTTTTTTTGAGTTTTGTTTCACTTTATTATATTTCTTTCAAAAAACACTCAAAATGGCCGCCGTGTCTATTCGTTGAAAATGGTCGAATTTTTCAAAACTATCGAATGTTCTGTGATATAACCAATACTTGTGTACCTTAAAATGATTTTTGTGAAAATTTCAGAACAAACTATCACACACTTGTAGTTCAAATTTGATAAATTTCAGGAAAATCGACATAAAGTCATTTAAATAGGCGAAATTAGATAGAAACCGAGGAAAATTATTAATAATTCTATATTATCAGTAAATTATGGTCTAATTTGTGTGATAATTGGATGGGTGCCATTTTGCACCATATTTTTTGTACTTCCTTCACAAAAAATGTCATTTTTTACACTTAAAAAATAAAAAATGATATTTATAAAGCTAATTTGAAAAAACACAGTTCTGCAACATTGTTTGTCATACCAGGACACACCCATGTGTGAAATATGGGCACATTATCATAAACTATGTCATGGGAACTATCTGGCGCTTTGGCTCATCGTATGATGTATTCGCTAGCCTTTCTTTTCTTTTTTTCGGTTTGGTAGACATGTCCTTCACATAGAAAACCTGAGCCACTTCACTGGCTAGGACGAACGGTTCGGTGTCATAACCAAGATTGTTGAAATCTACTGTTGTCATTCCGTACTGCGGGTCTACCTGTACCCCAGAACAAATGGACCTTGAAAGAAGGCCCATAGTCAAGTTCCCATATCTGCTCTATGTAACCATAATATGTATCATTTTTTTCATCATTGTTTGTTGCATCAAAACGGACACCACTATTTTGGTTGGTGCTCTTTTTATCTTGGTCGGTCATGTAAAATGTATTCCCATTTATCTCATACCCTTGAAAAGTCAATATAGTCGAAGATGGTTGCTTGGCCAACAGGTATAGTTGTTCTCCAACATTGGTGTCATTAATGAGATGTGTTTGCAACCAACCGCCAAAAGTTTTCATGTGTTCTCCATCAATCCAATCTTCACGTTGCTCCGGGTATTTTGAACGTAAAATAGTCTTGTGTTCCACTATATACGGAGCCACCAAGCTGGAATTATGTAGAACTGTGTAGTGTGCTTGAGTGAAAGAATGTCCGTCCATATATATTGTTTTTTTCTTTCCTAGCATGCCTTTTCCATGCAGTCTCCCCTCATGGCGCGATTGAGAAACACCGATCGGCTTAAGGTCAGGAATAAAGTCAACACAAAACTCAATGACCTCCTCTGTTCCATAGCCTTGGAGATGCTTCCTTCTGGCCTAGCACGGTTATGAACGTATTTCTTTAAGACTCCCATGAATCTCTCAAAGGGGAACATGTTGTGTAGAAATAAAGGACCGAGAACGCCAATCTCTTCGACTAGGTGAACTATTAGGTGTGTCATAATATTGAAAAAGTTTGATGGGAACACCAACTCGAAGCTGACAAGACATTGGACCACATCCTTCTGTAAACTTGGTAGGGTCACTGGATTGATCACCTTCTGAGAAATTGCATTGAGAAATGCACATAGCTTCACAATGGGTACTCGAACATTTTCCGGTAGAAACCCCCTCAATGCAACCGTAAGTAATTGTGTCATAATCACGTGGCAGTCATGAGACTTTAGGTTTTGGAACTTTTTCTCTGCCATGTTTATTATTCCCTTTATATTCGACGAGAAGCCAGACGGGACCTTGATACTGCTTAGGACTTCAAAAAAGATCTCCTTCTCTTCTCTTGTAAGAGCGTAGCAGGCAGGACCTTGATAGTTCTCTGGATTCAGGTTGTCTCGTTCGTGCATATGTTGTTGGTTCAGCCGCGCATCCGGTGTATCTTTCGTCTTCCCATACATGCCTAATAAGTTTAGCAGGTTCACACAAAGATTTTTCGTCACGTGTATCACGTCGATTGCAGAGCGAACCTCTAGGATTTTCCAATAGGGTAGCTCCCAAAATATAGATTTCTTCTTCCACATGGATACGTGGTTGTCAGCGTCATTCGGAACATGTTGTGCGCCAGGACCCTTTCCAAAGATTACTTCTATGTCCTTGACCATGTCATATATAACATCACCTTTATGGAGGGTAGGCTTCTTCCGGTGATCTGCCTCACCTTTGAAATGCTTGCCTTTCTTTCTTACGGCATAGTTTGCTGGAAGAAATCGATGATGCCCCGGGTACACATTCTTGTTTCCCAAATATATACTCTCAGTCTCACCTAAACAATGCATACATACATTGTATCCCTTGTTTGACTGTCCTGAAATGTTACTAAGAGCAGGCCAATCATCGATGGTTACAAACAACAACGCTCGTAGGTTAAATTCCTTTTGTTCGTGCTCATCCCACATAGGCACACCTTCATCACGCCACAACTCTAAAAGTTCTTCAACCAATGGCCTCAGGTACACATCAATGTCATTGTCGGGTTGTTTCGGGCCTTGGATTAGCACTGGCATCATAATGAACTTTCGCTTCATGCACAACCAAGAATGAAGGTTATAGATACATAGAGTTACGGGCCAGGTGCTATGACTGGAGCTCTGCTCCCCGAAAGGATTAAAGCCATCTGTACTTAGACCAAATCTTAAGTTCATTGCGTCATCTGAAAAACTTGGGAACTCTCTATCGATTTTTCTCCATTGCGACCCATCAGCGGGGTGTCTCAGCATCAAGTCTTTCTTACGGTCTTCTTTGTGCCATCGCAATAACTTGGCATGCTCTTTGTTTTGGAACAAACGTTTCAACCGTGGTATTATAGGAGCATACCACATCACCTTGGCAGGAACCCTCTTCTTGGTGCTCGTCTCGCCCTCAACATCACCAGGGTCATCTCGCCTTATCTTATACCGCAATGCACCTCATATCGGACATGCATTCAAATTCTCGTGCTCACCGCGGTAGAGGATGCAGCCATTGATGCATGCATGTATCTTCTGCACATCTAATCCTAGAGGGCAGACAACTTTCTTTGCTTGGTACGTACTGGGGGGCTATACGTTATCCCTTGGAAGCATCTTCTTTATTATTTTCAACAACTTTTCAAATCCCTTGTCAGTTGTACCAGTCTCTGCTTTCCATTGCAGCAATTCCAGTGTGGTATCTAGCTTTTTCTGGCCATCTTCGCAATTTGGGTACAACAATTTGTTGTGATCCTCTAACATTCTCTCCAACTTCAACCTCTCGTTGTCACTTCCGCAATTTATCTTCGCATCAAGAATGGCCCGACGAAGATCATCATCGGGCGGCTCATCAACAAAGGGCTCTTCTTCAGCTTCGTCTTCCCCCACTGTAGTACCACCGTGTTCAGGGAACATAGGATAGTTGTCGTTCTCTTCTTATTCATTATCTTCCATTATAACCCCTATTTCTCCGTGCTTGGTCCAACAATTATAGTTGTCCATGAAACCATGCTCTATAAGGTGGATGTGAATTGTTTTTGACACTACTAGGGAAAAGCTTACCCGTGGCGCACCAAAATGGCTTACCCGTGGCGCAGGGGCCTGCGCCACGGATTGCCACGCCGCGGGTAACCACACTTACCCGTGGCGCAGGCTTGGGTGTGCGCCATGGCTAATGAAATATACCCGTGGCGCACAGACCCATTATGCGCCACGGGTAAGGTGCGCCACGGCTACACTGACAGGTGCGCCACGGCTAAGGTATTTTCTATATTTTTTATATACTGTGTATTTATATAGATGCTAATACAGGTATTTATAGACATATATTCTATAATACATTTTGCAAAATAAAATACATAGATCACATGCATTATAACTGGCCATAGATATAAGTAGACAAAATTATATACATCACACATGTGTCTCCATCGGAATCGAGTAGCAAGTTAGATCATCACATTACAAACACAAATTTCATCGATTGTTTGAACATAAGCTATACACAGCTAGACAACATAATGAAAGATAAGCTAGGCGTCGATGGTCTTCGGGGCCGGGAAGGGCCGGATGCCGTCTTTCGTCGTGAAGGGTCGGATGTCGCCTTGTGCCGTTATGCGCCGTTCCACCTCCGTATTATCGAGTGGAGCGCCGTCGTAGTAGAACATGCCTTGATCAAAAAACGCCTAAGTCAAAATTTCGTTACAAACGTAATATTAAAATTTACGAAATGCGAGAAGTTAACAATGGAAAGCCTCATATATCATTGCCGTGCAAAACAAGACAAAAAGAGTGTGTACAAGACCATGTATTAATACAAACACTCCAATTCTATATACTACAAGTCATTGTAGACACTCTCCTTGCCTTTACCATGGCATAGTTTAAATCATCGGCTTTGTCAATTCATAGAGAAGAAACAAAATGATTTGAGTTTATGCCTCATACTTAGATTGGACACACATTGATCAGGAACGGGGCAAGCGGACCAAGTAAGAGTATGCACAAGATGTTTATTTGTGCATATCACAAGGTCCGCTAGCACCTGCCTGAATCACATAGTGTGACACAACATTTTAATCATCGGCATTCAAAAAGAGAGAAAAAACAAAATGATTTCGGATTTGTGCCTCATACATATTTAAATTGGACACACATTTCAGAGACGGAGCAAGTGAACCAAGTAGGATGCACAAAATATTTATTTGTGCATATCACAAGGTTCACTAGCTCCTCCCTGAATCATACAGTGTCACAACATTTTAATCATCGGCTTAGAAGAAAAAAACAAAACAAAATAAAAATGACTTAGATTTGCGCCGCATACTTAGGTCGGACACACAAATAGACCTGCAGGATCCTCGGCAATTCATTATTGTGTCACCCAAATCCAGTGGCTGGATTCAACCTACCTGAGGGCTTGTGTTTCCAACAGCATCGTTGTATTGTCTTTATTCATCGACCTACAGGAGGTGGATCCAATGGCTGGCCGGTGAACAAAGACAAACACAATAATGACAGAGAACATGCCAGCAGGTAGGCTAAATCCAGCCATTGGGTTCGGTGACAAAGGTAGACGCTCGTTGTGTGCCGTTCGCTGCAGGGAGGCTAAAATGCCTAGTGTCACAACATTTTAATCATCGGCTTAGAAGAAAAAAACAAAACAAAATAAAAATGACTTAGATTTTGCGCCTCATACTTAGGTCGGACACACAAGTAGACCTGCAGGATCTTGTGAGCCAAGTATGATGCACAAGACTTGGTACTTGTGCATATCACAAGGCTCACAAGACCTGCAGGCCTACAACCTAGTGCCACAACATTTTAATCATCGGCTTTCGAATAAACAGACAAAACAAAATAAAAATGACTTAGATTTTGCGCCTCATATTTAGGTCGGACACACAATTATTAGTAGCCCTGAAGGATCGGCAGAGCCAAGTAGGATGCACAGGACTTGTACTTGTGCATATCACAAGGCTCTGCAGACCTGCAGGGTTACCACATAGTGCCACAACATTTTTAATCATCGGCTTTCGAAGAAAATAAGTTCCAAACAAGCACAGAATTCAGTCCGGTGGTTAGGAAAGAAAATAGCACATATAATGTAAGAGAATACCAGCAAGTAGCAGCCACGGACCATATACATCTAGTGTACCTACTCAACCAGAGCAATTAGCTAAAGCCATAACCATTAGGGCCATTAAAGCCAGCAACTCACCTAGTAAGCCTAACTAGTGTCATTGACCGGAACAATCAGTGTACTAAAACATAATACAACCAGAACAGAGAAATTACACAGCAAGTACCCTCACACTCCCAACTATAGCCACTGAATCAACTAGCTTCACCGAGCGCCGCCTATAGCGTCGATCGATCTCGGTCAAAATGAGATGATTATATTTTTTACTACCATTACATTGCCTAGCTAGTGCTGACGAGGAGCTAGCTGGGATCCTAGCTAGGAATCGATCGATGGAGCAGCTGAGTGTCTTTGATCCGTACCAGGAACGGTCGATGTGTGCGCGCGGATGGATGGATTACGACGTGTCTCTGCCAAGCCATAACCAACGCGAGGCCAGCACTTACTGTACTACATAACCAACGATGTCTCTACCGCGCCACCTCGAACCACCGTGTCCCAAGATCTACTGCCGACTGATGAGCACGTACTACTACGTCAATGGTGAAGCAAATTAAGCAGCATCGTCGAGCTTGGCAATGGCGAGAGGGATGTGGACGAGGACGGGGCACTAACCTGTAGTCGTAGGAGCAGTTGGCGAGGGAGAAGGGGACGTAGGAGGTGCAGGTGTCGGACGTGCACGGGATGGGCGACCACGACCTGGAGTCCGCCGGCCGGAACACGCGCCGACGACTCGGGCGAGGTCATCGCCTCGATCTCCGCGGCGCGGCGACCGTGGCGAGGAGAGGTCGTCGACGCAAGCCTGGCGGAGATGTAGGCGTGGCGGTGCCGGTCGTCCCGCGCGCGGTCGGCGAGCAACGCGTCCGGAGTGGCCTTGACCAGCCGGAGCCGCGCCGACGACCCGCTCCTACCGTCGATCTAGGGTTAGGGGCGGGGTTCCTGGTGGCGGAGGCGGAGGCGGAGGCGGCGCGGGGAGGAGGCGGCGGCAGCCGGGGAGCAGGCGGAGGCGGCGCGGGGAGGGAGGAGGAGATCGGGGATCGAGCGGCGCCACTGGGGATCGAGCGATGCGCTCTAATTATTTCCCCTCTGTGGGCCGGGTGGTACACTTACCCGTGGCGCAGGTTATTACTGTGCGCCACGGCTACGCGGCTACCCGTGGCGCACATGTTTGTGTCGCGCCACGCCTGAGTGCGCACAGGCCGGCCGGCCAGGGCCCATCTTAGCCGTGGCGCACCTGTTAGAAACCTGCGCCACGGCTAAGTTGGTGTCAGTGGCGCAGCACCAAGAGGTGCGCCACGCATACTTAGCCATGGCGCACCACGCTGACAGTGCGCCACGGATACGTGGCTTACCTATAAGCCTTTTCCTAATAGTGTGAGGAAGAGAAATCCCTCTCATTCCGACATTCTTTGCATGGACAACACCTAAAACCATTCGACCGCTTGTTTGCCTCAGCCACGTTGAGAAAATTATGCATGCCATTAATCCACTCGGGACTGCATCGGTCACCGCTCATCCATTGTCGGTTCATCTGCATTACAATATAAATATATCATAAGCCATTACACTACATCATGAATAGATACGTGACCAAAATAATTAATACAAGTCCATCACATTAAAAGCAAATTACAGTAGTGACCAAATGTAGTACAAAATTTTCATAAAACATACTTTAATTGAAACTAACAAACAACTATCTAAAGAATTAAAATCATACTTTAATTTGAGTTCAAAATGCATATAAAACACATAAACTTTCTAACTTAGGCATTTCATCGAACAACTAGCTAGCACTACAAAAATGAATTGAGCTAAACTAGCAAGAAATGAGCTAAATTGGAAACGTCGGGGAGAAAGGATGATGTTGCTAACCCTTGCATAGATGAGTGTCACCAATCTTGACAAATGGTGGAGAAAAATGGGATGAATTTGAGCTTGGGGAGAGTGAATCCGTGGTGATGAACTTGAGCAGGAAAAAATGGAGAGCTTCTCGGGGTGGAAGATGATATAGGAAAATCTTTAGTACCGGTTCGTGATACGAACCGGTTCTAAAGGGTGATCTTTAGTACCGGTTCGTGATACGAACCGGTACTAAAGGTTCTGGTGCCGGCCCCACCGGCTGCCGCTGCCTGCGGCACACCTTTAGTACCGGTTCGTATCATGAACCGGTACTAAAGGTACCCAATGATTCTGTCCTGGACCGCGCTGGAATCTTTAGTACCGGTTCGTAATGGAACCGGTACTAAAGGTCCAATCCTTTAGCTTGTTTTCTACTAGTGTAAGGAGGCATCCCGTACGAAAACTGAGGTGGTATCCCCATCTGGGACATACCGTACTGCGACTGGGGTGCCTGCCAGGACGAACTACCAAGAAACACGAGGTCCGTGTGCGTGGTCCGGTAAGTGCGGAACTCCTGGTAGCGCAGCGGCAAATCGTGCCTGCATCTCGTCACGCCAATATTCTGAAGCCTCCAAAGGACCAATGGCCGTGCCTGCCAAAGGGAGACCTAACAAATATGCCACATCCTGTAGAGTAGGAGCCATCTCTTCGTAGGGGAAGTGAAAGGTGTGGGTCTCAGGCCTCCATCTGTCCACTAAACAGCTGAGCAGTGATTTGTCCTGTAATACACGTTTAGATTTTCCCTGGTGCATATCAGGGTCAGCACCACCGACATCATCTGGTAGGATCTGTACCCACTCGGCATGTGTGGACTCAACTAGTCGTGCCATCGACAAAATTCCAGACCATGTTAGCCTGCATAATTAACAATTAATTTTACAATATGTACAACATAATGACATTTTACAAATATATTGACGATACGTACCTATCAATCCATTGAGGGTGTATCATCCAGTTAGTCGCTGGTGTGCGTGTACGCAATACACATGTTTGCCCACCTTCCTCCCATATCCTAGCACGATGTTTTGCATCGATCGCCTGACTAAGCAATGGATATGCAGCCATCTGTATATATTACGAATTAAAACATAGTCAACAAATATTCCAAATTATAACATAGTCCATACATATTGCGAATTAAAATATAATCTTACAAATTATAACATAGTCCATACATATTACGAATTAAAATATAATCTTACAAATTATAACATAGTCCATACATATTACGAATTGAAATTTAGTCTTACAAAATAAAACATAGTCGACACATATTACAAATTAAAACATAGTCGATATTTATTGTCGTACATTAGCACGCTCCTCATCTTCCGCCACGTCCTCGGCTGCCTTGTCCAGGATATTTGGGACAATACTTTTCTTTGTGCCATTTTTCATTGCAAAGCAAACATATTCGAGTACACCCACCAGCTTCAGACTCATCCATATTATTGCGGATGCGACGCGACTGCGTCTTCCTCTACTTACCCTTATTAGAGAAGGGTCTGGAACGTACTCCCTATCCGCCGGGTTTACCTTGTTAAAATTACCAACAACTCTAAAACCGGTCATCTCCCCCGTCCAAGTATGAAGAACTTCCTCCTTCCTGTAATACGGTGAGACGAAACCCCGTGGGTTCAGTCCCATCTGCGCACATACAGCCAACACATGTGAGCAAGGCAGATGATATAGTCTTGGTTTGTTGCATGTGCACTCAAATGTTGGATGTTCTTCGTTACCAATCCTAACCTCCTGGGTTAGCAGCTCATTAGCTGTGCCAAATCTTCTAGTCGGTAAACGTACTTCAAACCTCGCTTCTTCATTACCAATTCTCACGACTGAGGGTAGCCGTGCTTTTTCTATCTTCTTGTCCATGTACCTCTTTATCTTCCTGCAGTAAGGTGTATTGGGAAAATCCTCAATATGCTTGACGGCTTCTAGCCGCCTCTCTCTAAAATATGTCATTGTTCCATGCAGCACCCCTCCACTAGCGCTGTCAATGGCAGACTTCTATTCCCTCTAAGCACGAAATTATAAATCTCAGCAAGGTTGGTTGTCATGATGCCGTACCTAGCTCCATGTGCATCGTGCAGCAAAGACCACTTCACTGGGGGCTCTTTCTCTATCCACTCTACAAAATTCCTTATTCTTGTTCCCTTTTTCCTCTTCATTCCGGGTGGGTCAATTCCAGGAAGGTCACACAAACCTATGGGTTCTTCATCTTCTCCCATCATTGCGGCCACCTGTGTAGCTACAGCTTGTGCCCTCGCGGCTTTCCTCTCCCTCACTTGCTTCCTCGTGAATTCATTTAGCCTTTCCCATATAAATTGATACTTCCTCCGCTGGTTCTGATTGCAAATTCTTTTAAATAGGTTCATCAGATGCTTACTCTTAAACTGTGAGTAAAAATTAGCGCCAAGGTGGCGCATACACCAGTGGCTCTGCAAATCAGTCCATGGCGTTGCTTCATCAATGGAAGGGTGTTGAAGTGCCTTAATAGCCTTTAACATATCAGGATGTCTGTCATGAAGAATGCAAACATTGGGCCGATCCTGCACAATAGCTATTTTTATTTTCCCGAAGAACCATAACCAACTCTCATAGTTCTCACCCTCAACAAAGGCCATAGCAATTGGGATGATCTGATGGGTCCCGTCCACACCTATTGCGGTAAGGATCTGCCCCTTGTATTTTCCTGTGAGAAACGTTTCATCCACACAAAGCACCAGACGACAATGGTTGAAAGCTTGGATGCAAATAGAGAATGCGAAAAATACCCTACGCAAAACCTTATATCCAGGAGCCGTATCCATATAGCGGTGCTGGACGTCCACATAAGTACCAGGATTTCTATGCTGCAATGTGCGGAGAAGATGGACGACGTTGTCATACGAGTCCAAAAAGGTCCCAAACCTCTCCTCTAATGCCGTCTGCTTAGCTCTCCAAGCCTTCCCGTATGAAATATCATAGGACCATCTAGCCTTTACTGTGTTCTGGATATTTTTGGCTGGAAATCTTTCATCTTCACAATCTCACTGAATAAGAGACGCGCAATGAGAGTGGAAGTTAGGTTTGGATGTTCTTTCAACATGTTCTCTCTGATACATGTGTGAGCCGTACGAGACGAGCCAATTCACGTCATACTTCGGAACGTGTCCATGCACCCTTCCAGGACAGCCAATTTCAACACAACTCAGTGTCAGATATTTCGGACTTGACACATCAGTTCGGTAAATCTTTTGTGTGGACATTGCCCACCGTGTCACAGCGTCTCTTAGCTGATGCTTCGAAGTATACTGAGCACCTACTTCAACATTATTCATGTGATACTCCCATGCCGATTCTTGCCCAGTATTCACAGTTATGACGGTCGACATGTCCTCATTCCAGGAATTAGGAATAGGCACATCCTCATCATTATCTTCGTCATCTTCTGCATTATCTTCTTCGTCAGAATTAAGATCTGCCATCAACCCATCCTCGTCTTCGTTCTCCATCTCTTGCTGCATACTTCCTACGCCCACCTCCTCATCCTCATCCCAATGCTCATCCCCGTCAGCCTCACCACTTTCAGGACCCTCACCGCTTTCGGGAGCTCCTGCCGACTGACCACTCTCTATACTTTGAGACATAAATTCAAATGGATCAACAGGTTCTGACCCAGTTGCCTGACTATTTTGTCCAGCTTCATAACCAACGTCACCTTGTGCCAAATTGTTCTGCTTAGGCACAAACAACACGAGGACGATAGGTTTCGTACCTCGGCGTTTGCATGATGCTAGCCAATTCACCCAGGCCTGTTTCCGATCTAGCGGTATCAACTCCCAACAAATATTTGTACGAGATTTTGACCATAACGACTGAATCCTAATAGTCCACAAATTAGGATCAAAGCCAAAATTCATCGTCAAATAGTGCTGAACCGCGCTTATTCTCGCTTTATCAGGCTCCGTCAACGGAATCTCCACATTTGCAAATTCACTCAGATCAACCCCGGACTCATTTGTGCGGACAGTACCATAACCATAGTAAACGACAATACTAACCACTTCGGACATGTCTCCTCACCTAAACAAATATATTGCATCATCAAATACTATATAACTAAAAAATCTTAACAGGATCTCCACCTACAAAATTACATCCACCTAAAATAAATCTATTCTCACAACTTATATAAACAAAATTATACACCTATAACTATAATATCTTAATATATATATACCACCTAAAATAAATCTAATCTCACAACTTATCTAAATAAAATTATACACCGAACTTAAAATAGCTACAAGATTAGGGTTTACCCTTGATGCATGCAAAATCAGTCGTTCCTGCAGTCAAACTTCAACGTAGCATCACCACCACCGCTACACCGCTCATGCTACTCCACCAACAGCACCACATCCCTCCATTATTGCCCACCATTGCTCCACCACCGAAACTAAAACTAGCTCCAAAAACTATCCCATGAACAGATCCGGGATGCCCTTGGCCTCTAGTTTTGATTTATGGAATAAAACGTATACTTTGCTGGCTATTTTTAGAGATCAATCGAGAGTGCACCGGAACTTTTTTCGGAAGAGAGAGGAAAGAAAAAGAGGCTGGAAGGACAAGAGAAGGAGAAGAGAGGAGGAAGAAGGAGGCGTCGGCCGGCCTGACCCTGTTTCGGCCGCCAGTGCGCCGAAAGGAACGATTCGGCCTGCGCCCGGCCGAAAGGATGGGGCCCGCCCTGCGGCCTGCGCAGAGCACATGCATGTCGGCCTGGCGCTCGCCGACAGCAACGTTTCGGCCATCAGCGAGCCGAAAGTAGAGTTTCGGCCGGCCGCTCGCCGACCGCGTAATATTTCTAGAATGTTTTCGTTCCGCGTAATATTTTTCGAATTCTGATTAAAAAAATAATATAAAAAAAAACTCATTTGTCATGTCTCATGTCAAGTACGCCCCCGCTCCATGCCAGGTGAGGGGCCACCCGATGGGAGATGTGAAGGAGAGAATTAAGTGCGGAAACGGACGGCGTAATAATCCTGGACCATGCGGCACTAATCAATGCGTTTTGGAGATCGTCCTTTAATGCGTTTTGGACACTAATTAACAGTCCGTTCCGCTCCGATGCCGGGAGCGTGCGTGAAGGAAGAGGCATCTCGCTCGCCGGCCGGCCGCCCGGACGGACAGACAGAACCAACCAGCTGGTCACGACCGTGCAGGCAACAATATTCCTCCAACTCCAACGAACGACCGTGATTGAGTAGCTTAGTACGGATCGTCTAACAACGAATGTTCCTCTGGGGGCTGTAAAGGGCCGTGTGTGCGTGTGCTCCGGCCGGGTGATCGGAGCTGGCCGGGATCCTCGGCTCGCCGATGCGAGCGATCGATCTTGGGCTGACGATCGCCGCTGCAAAGGACGCCGGCCCGAGGTTGCGTTGGCACGTACGATACGCGCGGTCGCTTCCGACCGCGGGGAGACACCGGAAGGCGGAAGCCCCAAGCGGGGGTAGTTTTCTAGGGGCGCGCGTTGGCACCAGGCGCGACACGATCTTGGCGCAGCGCCGTGGCGCCGATACGGGGCGCCAGCCAGCCAGCCCACCATACCACGGCAGCAAACCTCTGCCGCGGCACGAGCACACGTACCAGAAAGGCAAGAGGCCTCTGCCTGCCCTCCGCTTTGTTTTGTTGCGACTTTGTTCGATCGTGTCTGTCTCGCCGCACTGCACGTGCCGCTCCGGTTAGAAAGGAGTAAATTACACAAAACTATCACATCTGGGGCGAGGTCGACGGGTCAGTTCCAATTCTGGTAATTTTTTCTAAAATCTACCGGTCGTGGTAGCGAGCTAGACATGTGCGTGCTAAAGAGGCGGCAGGGTGGTGGGCATCCTGCCGTTCAAGGAGGCCAACGCCATGTCGCGCGCCGCGGACCTCCACCGCTCCCTCTCCGACGCCGAGGGCGCGCGCCTGTTGTGCCCGCCCTGTCTCAGCTCCCGCGCCGTGCACGCCCTCGTGCCGGGCGACGACCGCGTCATCCGCGTCGGCTCTCTCAACCGTGTCGCCGCCGTCGCTTCGCGCCTCGGCCGCCGCTGCGCGGCCCAGACGCTCCAGGGGTTCGACCATGTCTACGTACGCCGATCTCCTCGCTAGCCGTTACAGGGGCGGCGCCCGTCCTCCGACTCCGCGTTCGTCCCCCAGCTCGACCGCCTGATCCGCCTCCACGACGGCGCTCTACGCCGAGCTGGACGCGCTCGCCGAACTCCAGCAGTCCGGGTGGAAGCTGGGCGAAGACTTCATGCTAGCTCGGCGCATGAGCAGCTCGGCGCAGTGGAGGGACGAAGACTTCATGCAGGCTAGCGAGCAGCCAGCAGCTTGTGCGGAAGAGGTCAGCTCGCCCCATGTCCGGCCGCCATCGGAAAGTAATAAGATGCGGGGCTGATAGGTGGGCCCCACGGCCACGTCAACTCTCCCTCCGCATGTGCTGCCTAGTCAGCCCTTACAGATGGGCTCTAGCGGTCAGTGCTGCTGTCAAAATGCTGTTAGACATGAATCAGTATAATTTGTTTCTCCTCGTCCCACGACCGGTAGATTTTAGAAAAAATTACCAGGATTAGTACTGACCCGTCGACCTCGCCCCAAATGTGGTAGTTCTGTGTAATTTACTCGTTAGAAAGAGACGACGAGGAGGTGGAGCAGACATGCATGGACAGTGCCAAATCATGAGGTCGCTCGTGGGCCGTGGCTGCAGCAGCTCGCCGGGGAAGCAAAGGGGCACGCACGCCAGCCAGCCAGGGCGTCGTGAGCGGCAGCGGGTGTGGTTTGATTCGGTTCACAGCGCGGCTTTGTAGGAGCTTTTGGGGGCGGATCCACCTGGATTTTGTTGGAGCGTGGCATCGCGAGATTAATTAAGGCTGCCTGCCTGCCGACGCCGGTTTTCTCCGATGTTTCCTTGTGATCTGATATGATTACTTGAATGGATGGATGACACAATCATTTGCCAGATGCTACATGTGCACACAGACCCCACATCGAACTACTTTGAGTAAGGCTGCGCCCATAATACAGCATCATCAATGAGAAAGAGAAGTTTCTTTGATTCATGTAGAACATTAATGTGCTTCGTTTGGATGTATCCCCCGTCCATTTTCGAAATTCTAAAAAAAATTAAAACATTTAACAAAAATCTGTGCCAGTGTTCTTGCAAATTTTCATAGTGAAACTACTGGCATTTGCGATGTTCTGTGACAAAAAAAATTAAAAAGTATGCTAATTTGTGGTAACAAACATATCCCAAAATAAGTACTGATTTTATTTTTTATTTTTTGTTTTTACCTAGAGCACAACAAATGTTATTTCATAACGAAACTTTGCACATATGTGAAACACTACCATATGTTTGTTGTCCATTTATTTCAAAAAATTGAAGTGTTTTCATTTTTTAATTCAAAATCAGGCAGGAGCATGTGAGCTCGGGAATCAAAGTGGATTTTCCGTTGAGTGGTACTCAAACTCAGAGGATCGATATTTAATTGAGATTGAACGCCAATATTTACGTTTGGATGCTTAGACATTCCGAAGCTAGACCTAATATTAAGGTTCAATGCCCAATGTTATTTGGATAGTCAAAGTGAGGAATCAAAATTGTGTTTTGTGACTATGATCATTATACTTTTTTATGCGTGAAGTTTTATGTTTAATATCTGAGTAAATTTGATATATAAAATACAAGTAAAATGAACAAGCTAAAATTGTCACTTCATCATATTGCTTAAAAATATATATATGGGTGTATGGAGTAATTGCGACATCAAGCACATAATATGTTGACAACAATATTCCCAGATGCAATAAAATGCATGGCAACAACAAAACAAAACGCCATGCATAATGGGTTATAGACGACAACTTGAATGTAATTAGAAGTGCATAGTTTTCATCACACGTTCATATGCACTATTACAATATAGCAAGTTCTAAGGACGACTAATTTAAATTATAAGTTCCCAACAAAGCAACAACATATGTGCTTCAAACACAATCTCATTGAACATCAACAGCAACCATTCCTTCCTGAATGCCATGGGGAGTTCCATCTTGACGATTTATTCTCGTTGCATCATGCAGGACTCTTGATTGAAAAGATGAACCCTCCTAGCTTGGCAAGGCATACCAAAAAAATCACGAGCGAGACAGGTATGTTCCAGAAAACGGTTCGCGGCCCGAATCCAACATAATGTTGAGGTTCAAATTAAGCTGTCCATCCGGGAGCGGGCTGGCTAGGTAAAAATTTAGGAGCTCAATATTCGGCCCGAACACACCAGTTTTAAAAATAAGGTCATCCAAACACCTGGAATTCGACATATTCAGTTCAGAAAAATGTCGGTGTCTAGTCTAATACCTGGTCCGAATACGTACATCCAAACACAACCCTAGTAGTATTGAAGAGAAGAAGGGCACAATTTTTTTATGTGACATGGTACCAGAGAACTTTGATCCTACCGTCGTACGTGTACTGCACTACTGCTAGGATTCTGCATAAAACATTGATCTGGATCTTTGCCACGCGATCGTTTAGCTTTGCTCGTTTCACATGCCAATGGTGTTTGCATGTTTAGACGGCGACACGACACAGATTTTTTTATAGAACTTTAAATCTTGTTTTCCCAATATTTAGGGCTTCCGGGGGGTCAAAAGCTGCACTCCACTTCCTACCCTACGCAGTTCCCGAGGAGCAGGCCTGGGTCCCGTTTCGCTGCTCCTCCAGGAGCAACCTGTTGTTTTCTTTCATGTTGGACCAGCTGTCTCCCCGGCCTGAATCCGAGGTAGATACTGTTGTTTCATCAATCGCGGCATGCGTTGTACGGTGGTAATTAAACGCATGCCAAGTTCAATCAGCCGCTGGTAATTAAACGAAGGAAGAAAATTTCTGTCCGTTTTCTTCTGTCATTTCAGTTGCCTGCGTTATCTTCTGTCGGTCCGGCTGGTTCATGCGCTCTTGATGGAGTTGCTTGTACGCGATCGCCGTGCACGTCTGGTGCCGCATCGACCATATATTCCGGCGCGGTGTACTCCGTAATAATACGGAGCATAATTAATCCCCGTCAACTTCTACTTGGACTCCGGACCGCTCGTTAATTCGCCGCCGGTAATAATCCACCCGACCAATAATCACCGGATCCTTGTGATGTGTGGTTGAGTCACATGCTAAAATTCTTCACTGTAGCAGAAGTAATGTCCGACGAACCGGCCAGCGGTGATGATGCGGTGGTGCACGTACGCGGCCACCGCGCGACATGAGGCGCACGCACGCACCGGCACCGACGATCGGTCTCAGCCTCGTCGGCGAGATGGCAGTACGCCAGTACGTCCGATTTGTGGCCGTACGAGGGACAGCCACGACATCGATCAGTTTCGCCGCCGACCGGCAGTTCCGAACCATGCCTGCATATACTGCGTACCCCGCTCCGTGAAGCCACCGCCCGGCAGGCACAGCAGAGCCCTCCGCCGTCTACGTACGGTGCGCGATTACCGGCGGTCCGAACAGGAGTTACAGGACAGAGTGCACGAAGCGTCATGCATGCATGTCCCGGTTTGGTTTTACTCGTCAACCTTGGTGAATTTTAACGAAAATAACCTTTTTGTCACCAATTTCACAAAATGACCCCGATTTTAAAAATTTCTCGAAATAACCTGTTTGTCTAACGCCCGCCCCTAAGGCGTCATACTCTACCGTCTAACGCCACGGACGCGGGCGTTACACCCGTCGCCATGTTGGCCCACGCCACCCAGGGGTCGGTACCATAACGCCTTGGAGTGAGGCGTTATGAGGCTGTAACCCTAACGCCTTCGTCCGTGGCGTTATGCGGCTGGAACCCTAACGCCTCCGAATAGGGCGTTATGCCAGGGCCGCCGCGTCAGCCGGCCGGCGGCCAGTGGCGGCGCCAGGGGTATGCACCTGTATGCAGGTGAATACCCAAGATTTTGAGAGGAAAAAATGCATATACTTCCTTCGCATCGTCGCTCTACGCTGGCTGCCTCGCTTCCTTCGCTACGAACGCGGATCGGCCTAGCCGGCCAGCCAACGAAAGCGAGGCATGTTGCTCAGGCGGCCAGCACAGGCGGATCGAGAGCCCATAGGCCTCGCACGCAGACGTAGCCTCGGTCCAGAGCCCAAAGCGGCAACACACATATTTTCCGTTCCAATCTCGTAGACACGACCACCTCCTCTGTCTTCCGACCACGGACCAGGCAGCGGCGGCAGAAGGCGAGCAAACTCTAGCGAGCAAAGCACTGGAGATGCCGGCGAGGCGGCGACGGGCGATCACATGAGGCGACCGCGACGACCTCACGCCCTCCTCACCCTCACGTGGGCGCGGCCCCGCCCCCATCGACGGATCGACCCCCTCTTCACGGTGAAGCCCCCTGCGGCATGTACGTCTCACCTCCAATTTTGTTGAATTTTCAATTTTCCGCCTTGTCACACTATGGGAGAAAGCTTCAAAAGCAAAGAAACTGATGAAAGATCCATGCCGAATCAGTCAGCTGCAAAAAAAAATGGAATGAATACCCAGCCACTGTATCCTGGCGCCGCCACTGCCGGCGGCGCCCCTTCGTGGGTTGGCATAACAAGGAGTTGCCCTTTGAAGATTTGAAGAGGGAAAGGCAAATCCTAATCCTAATATTGTAGTATAAGAAGGGGAGCAAAGGAAGAAGGAGAGCAAAGCAAGAAGTATGAGGAGGCAGAATAAAAGAGCAAGCCAAGAGCTGAAAGCGGACTACTCTATGAACCAGCATCTTGGAGGGTTGGAGGGGCTGGGCATAGAATCGTTCACTCGGTCTAAGTTGCGAAGAGAGATAGGTTATGGCTATTTTCGAGATAGAGTTCGGGTTCATAGTTTGGCTTCGTAGTTTGTTGGGGAAAGATTTCGGCTTCATTGTTTTGTTTCGCTTCATATTTTTTCCTATTAGTTTGGAGATAATGAGAAGATTGTTTTTCATTTGGAATGGTTTTTTTGAGTGTGTACTTGTGTAACGCCACGAAACAATGGTGTCCGCTCATCCCGGCCAAATGCTTTCTTGAAGGCTTTCGCTTCCACCGCCGTCAACCCATCCTCATCAATTTCTTCTTCCGGGCCTTCATACTCTGAGTTCAATGTATATGCTCGCGAGTACGGCATGTCATGATCCATATCTTCTTCTAAGCAATTTGCTTCCACATCTCTGATGTCATGGTTACGGAAGCCATGTTCCCCTGGATCACCCTCCGCATCATCACCCTCGGCATCCAAGCCTACTCTCTCGTCATGATTGTCGTCGTTGTCATGACGATCATATTGGTTATTCAAAACCGGGCTCAAAGGTTGCGTCAAAGGAGGTTGGCTCATAGTTGTGTCATAAACTTCCGGCTCCACCTCAACACGTGGTTCAACACGTTCCCGGGCTAGGTCTTTCACTAGCAGAGGCAACGACATTCAAATCAATGTGCCGCCGAGGATCAACCTTCCTTGTGGCAAATAGCTCTAACGACTTGTCTTGTGAGTCCAAGACAACCGCCTTGTAAGCTTCCCAACGATTCTCGGAGTCAATAGGCATGATCTTCCACCGAATGTAATGATCGTACCCAACATTGTATCTTCCTTGCAAAACAACCACATCATTTGTGTCCATCCAATTCAACTCACTTCTGACCTTCCCCACAACATCGACAAAAGTAGGACTACAATCGAACACCATAACTATCTCTTCCGGGTCTCTATAATCAATGTCTCCTTTCGAAAAGCCCACAAAGTCCACATGATGAACATTCACAATTCTCGACAACATCTACAAACAATATGACAACAAATAATTATACAGACCCCAAAAAGCTAATTATTTCTCAAATCCATATCTACCAACAAACTAGGGTTAGGGTTAGGGTTAGGGTGCGGGTTAGGGTTAGGACTTGTACCTAGGACTACAGTTAAGGTTAGGGCTAGCTCAAATTCATCAAAGCAACCACATATAGTCAACATATCAAACAAATCTTAACATATAGCAATTACATCTAGGGTTCTCAAATAGAAGAACAAAACCAAATCTCAAGATTTTAGTTGGACAAGAATAAGGGGAACGGAGGAGATTACCTTGGACACTGCCGAGGAGACGAAATCCACGGAGAAAAGCTTCCGATTTGAAGGGGATTTGAGTGGTGCGGAGAGGGGATTTGGGAGCAAAGGGAAAGAGAAAATCGGGCTAGTGAAATGAGGAGGTAAGTGGGGATGCGGGGGCTGCAGCCCCTTTACCACCAGACCGAATAACGCTACGGACGGGGGTGTTACACATAAAGCCGCATAACGCCACGGACGGGGGCGTTACACTACGGTACTATAACGCCTTACTCCAAGGCGTTATGATACCCACCACGGGTCAACATTGGTCAACATGGCGACAGGTCTAACGCCATGCTCCCTGGCGTTAGGAAGTAGGGTTTAACGCCTTAGGGGCGGGCGTTAGACAAACAGGTTATTTCGTGAAATTTTTCAAATCGGGGTCATTTTGTAAAAATTGTCACAAAAAGGTTATTTTTGTTAAAATTCACTCAATCTTGCCTGCTCGCCGTCAGTCGGTCAAGTCCAACATTATGTCGCGCGCACAGACGTAGCTAGCTCTGCCGTACACGCATGCATAAAACACGGAATGTTCAGTTCTGGCAAGGATCCACTGAAAATCCTGTGAAGATCTAGATCTTGCAGCGTATCGAGTCTCTCAGGATTGTAGCTGGCTACCTAGGCAGTCTTGTTTCCCTTTTGAAGGATCTAGCCAGCGGGGGCAAGTTGCCGCCGTTTCCCTGCTTCGCATCGTGCAAAGTGGGTGGAAACAAGCGGGGCTAGGGCCTAGGGATACAACAAGGAGAAGGGTTCATCGAGCCACCGCCAAGGCACTGTTCAGGTTTCGGTTGGCGCGTACCCACTGTACGGCTGCGTGTACGTACCACATCCTCCCCATCAAATACAGTACGCGAGGAAAATCGATTGAGTCTGTTTGTAGTTTCTTGGAAATTGTTGCGTGTTAACTGTAGTAGTACGGCCATTTCGTGGCATGGAAAAATCCAGATAAAGTGATACACGTACGTATTGGCTACAAGATGACACCTGTCGCGTGCCATCTCATCAAGGGAAGACAAGTGACCTGATTCAGCACGCCTAGCCCTATCGACGTCGGACAGGATACGAGAAACGGTTTTGCTAATTCTAAGTGGACCGAGATAACTAAATCTCAATCGCCTCCTTAACCATTGGATTATATGTCGTGATTCATTCTATTCTGGGAGTTGCACATGGTTTGCAAATATGTGCAACGGACTGAGATTTAACTAAACCTAAGTCGACTGAGAACTAGATACTCCCAGAATGCCCTGCCCCTCTCGATGCGGACGACAACATTTGGTGCAACCTAGCAGGGGTCCTAAATCAACTGATCGAGAGCCCCCATAAAAGTTGACGTGACAATGAAATCTTAGCCATCAAATTGACGCGACCTCCAAATCTTAGCCGTTACCACTCCAAAGAAGTCTCAGCCGTAGCCGTCGTCACTTTGCTGTTATGATATCGATCCCCTTTGCAAATTGTGCGCGCACGCGGGGCACTAGCGCAATGACAGTTCCGGCATGGAATACTAATTGCAGTTGGCTACGTGAACATCTTGGTGGAATCTCGGCATCTTGCTGTCTCGGGTAATCTCCGCCCTTCCGCTTTTTTCTCCTTGTCGTCGACTTGTAACATGGAACTGTCAGAATATAAGTGACAACGACGAAATGGAGCGATAAGCACTAGGACTAGGAGTAGTGAAGATTGTGCGGCTTTGTCAACATGTGCAGGTGTGAACTACTAGTACTATTCTTTTCTTGGCCAGACGACTCTCCCCTGGTTAGATTTGCTTCGTGATGAGTGAGGTGAACTTCCCGGCATCTTAGACTACCATCGGCGTCTCATTGTTTCTAGGTCGGCGTCATGGTGGGAAATCACAATGGCTACTGGGCGGCGACTCGTGTACGGCTAGCCAGTAGCAACACGGAACACGAGACTGTGTGTCAATTCAGACAAGAAAATAAGAACCACGTTAGCGTTCAACAGAGAGTGACAAGGCTGGCCTGCTTCAGTAAGCTCTCATCACACCACGCTGTCGTGCAAAATGCCGCCATCTTCGCATGCGAAAACTGCAAAACCTACTCAGGCCGAAAATGACCACACACTGCGCATGCTCTAAAATCTGCATGCTTACAGTTGCAGTATAGTAGTCGACTACTCGATCGGCTGCTCGCTGACAGTGGCACAGGACGGAATGAAGAACAATTTACTTATTGATTAGTGTATTTCGTTTTTTAACGAGTAGCCGGATTACTTATTGATGCGCTTAACTTGTTCCTCCTGGGAACACACTTAGTGCACGCTGACACCAAAGTCGTGTTCGCTCGTGATCGAAGGCGTGCTGCTAGTGTAAGCTACACGCTCCCTAGGGAGTTAAATACACCAGGGTCTCAAAAGTTGTCTAAGATATGCAAACTAGTCCCACTAGTTGTAAAATGGGGTCAGGTGGTCACAAAAGTTGTCTATGATGTGCCAAACTAGTCCTAATGATTCTGAGAACGACACATGGCATTGTTTTTTTTGTCAAAACAACCCTATATATTTTCTGTATAATATATGTGTCCTACCTGCTTGCTTGCCCATATTGGGCCCACCTGTCAGCGAGCGATTAAACAATTTGTCAGGAGTCGAACTCGCGACCTCCGATTGTATGCAAACAGGTCTAACCAACACAGCTCACGGTCGGTTCTGTTAATAGACAAACCATTAGGTATATTAGTAAGAGTAAAATGCATCATTAGTCACTGAAGTATTTCGGAGGGAGCAGATTGGTCATTGTAGTCTCGGAATACGCTGTTACGGTCATCAAAGACGCGCTGACGGCCCAACTACGGTCACTCCCCACGTCTCAGCGGTGTACTGGGCGACGTGGCAGTTGGAGGACCCACACGTCAGGGCAGCTGAGGACGGCGCGGTGCGGTGCTGTGCAGTTTCGCGCGGAAGGAGGGGGTAACTGTAAAAACGTCATCACTTAAGCGCGGCGCCGAGCTGAAATCATCTCCCTATCTCAAATCCCTAAATTCCTCTTCCGCTCAAGAACTGCTGCCGCCGTAGCTCGTCGCCGGAGACCGAGGTGTTTGCTCCCCCGCGCTCGTCTCCATGGCAAGCGGAAGCTCCAGCAACAGTTATCTCCGGCGCCATGGCCCGTACATTCCCCTGATCCGCTGCCCCGACTCGGAGAAACCACAACGTCCACTCGCCGGACTCCGCTGGCGAAAGCTTGAGCCGCTCCTCCGACGGCGGCGCCATCTTCGGTTGCTGCTGCTGGTCCCGGCGCGGTGCTAAGCTAGTGTTGCGGCTGAGATGGGTCGTCGGGGCCCATGGTCGCGGAGCTGCTGTTGATGCACTCGGCTGGGCTGAATAGAGGAGGGAGCAGCTGAATCTGAGGAGGGAGGAGGAGGTGCGGACTCGAGGAGGACCAGCAGCAGCTAGGGATGAAATGCTTCTGAAGAACATTAGTGTAGTTGCAAATGCAGTGAGAGATGTGGAGTTTGTTCGGAAGATTGCACTGTTTGTTCTGAAGATCAAGGTTTCAGGTTAAGGTAGATGTCAGCAAAGGTAGTTGTGTTTGGTTTCAGGGTTTAGGTAGTTGTTGGTTTAGTTTTAGTTTTAGGTGAGCTTTTCTATTGATATTTAAGTTACGTATAGCCAGAATGATGTTTGTAATTTGCGTGTGTAGTTCTACAATAGTTGCTTTTATTTGTATCATCTTCTGCCATTCTCTTATCTATTATTGCTTTTATGCTATCAGATTTGTGTGAATGTGGACAAGCGAAGAAAGATGAAACATCCTTTTCGTCCCACTTGCGGTCATGCATTGCTATTGGTTGGGATGTTGCAACAATTCATTTCTGAATATTTAAAACAAATGCAAGAAGCCTGCCTATGTTGTTTCACTTCTTGAAGTACCAGTCAGTGTATATGTTCTTTATTACAAATTAGAGCATAAATGTTTTACCCTTTGTGAGTGTTAAGTGAGGCGCTTATTAGCTGCTGCTATCTTCTATTACTGTATACCTATATGTATATATTTGCTTTGCTTCACCTATCAGACTAAACATTTATGTTTGTTAGAAGCTTATCTTATGATAATGTTTGACCCTTTGTGAGTGTTAAGCGAGGCTACTAACTACAGCTATCTTCTATTACTGTATACCTATATGTATATATTTGCTTTGCTTCACCTATCAGACTAAACATTTATGTTTACTAGAAGCTTATCTTATGATAATGTTTGACCCTTTGTGAGTGTTAAGCGAGGCGCTACTAACTGCTCCTATCTTCTATTACTGTATACCTACATGTATATATTGCTTTGCTTCATGTATCATACTGAACATTTATGTTTACTAGAAGCTTATCTTACGGTCATGTAGCTATTATTTGACTTTGCTAAATGTAATATTGCTTCCACGTTTCCAGGACGTTCAGTTGGAGCTATAAATTCATAGGATAGGAAAACTATAGGAATAGGAAACTTGTAGGAATGGGATGTCATGTCCATTTGAATCCTATGGGAAGAGCCACTTTCTTTGATTGTGTGAAGGAATTTTTCCATGAGGTTAGACCTCATGTTTTTTTCCTATAGGATTTGCACTAGTTCTATAGGAAAATTTCCTATGGGATTAATTCCTATAGGATTTGATCCTATGACTCAAACAACCTCTATTGGAAAATTTCCTATAGGATCCAATCCTTCAAGAATCCTATATTATTCCTTTGAATCAAAGGAGCCCTAAAGGGGTAATGACTACACTATGAAGAAATTCAGAAGTACCAGTTCATGTTGTTTCTCTAAAGGCTTAACTTTTTCAGTCAGTCATAGTAGTCGGGTATTTTTATTGTGTGGAAATTTTCCTGGCTTGCATACCAGGAACTTCTGTGCCTAACAAGTCAATACCTTTTTCATAAATATATGAACTGTTAGCCACCGTAAGTGTCTCCTATTTTACTGGATGTAAAGACTCTTTTCGTTTCACACCCGTTGACAGTATAAATGACATGGCTGCACTGATTGCATCATCATTAAGTATTTTGCTAGATGTCAAGGATATTTTTTATAGTTAACTGTTGAGTGCACTTGTGTACTTACAAAACTCTACTTATATGAATAAAGGTAAGATATTGATGAAAACTTCGAGGCCTTCTACCTTGAGAGTTGAGACAAGATCTATTCCATTTACCATTCGTTTATTAAGTTTGCAACGGAAGCTTTAATTTTGTTGTTGTGCAATGATACTCCTCTTGCCCTTCTTTAATTTGTTTGTAAAAGATGCTTTGAAATTTGCTGTCCACAAATAATATCACTTTTTGAACATATAACTGTTGATTTTATTTATCAATAGCATAACACCATGAAATTTTCTTGCTGCATGATGTTAAAATGTGATCCCACACATTGACTCAATGCACGCCTGATGTGTTGGGTTTCTCCCACGGATCGATCACATACGAACTAGACGAACATACGACACAAAAAACTTGTTGCCAAGGGCACGTGTCGTGCCCTCTAATTTTC
>QRDG01001315.1:47423-114542 GCA_012064385.1 Puccinellia tenuiflora
TGCTCACCGTTAGCATTGATGAGAGATCTCCTTAGATTCCACCGTTACACGCACGACAACACATCTGGGTGGAGGCGCTGCCTCAATGGCGAGTCGTCCAACATCGACTTCTCCATGAGTGACAGTCATGTTCTTGCACCGCCGAGATGAGGACGACGAAGCTCTGTCGCCGCTCATGCCCGTCTTGCGAGATAGAGTCATAGAGATTATGGATTAAACACCATGGATACGACATCCAATTGAGCTGGCGCAAGGAGAAATTCAAGTAATGTTGTTCGAGGAAGATCGGGCATACTGGAGAAGGAAAGGGGAAATCAGTTCGATCTATAATGGATGAGGAAGAGAGAGGAAAGAAATTGGACAGAGACGGGGGAGGTAGAGGATATTATGACATGTGGTCCATCATAGTTAGTGTGAGTAGCAAATTGTCCTAATTTTTAGAATTTTTTATGTAGTCAAAAATTGGTCGAGAGCTTAAAGTAGACCGGGATTCACAATTTGAGTGTGCCAACGACCGAGATTTTGAGTCTAGGGTTCAATATGTATGATATCTACGAGTTCATCATTTAAAATTGACTTTCTCCCATTCTTTTTTTTGCGAAAAGGACCTGGCATTAAAAGAAACAGCGAACGGTACAAACCATATCAACAAAAACGAAAATTACAACGAGATCCTTGAGATGTCCTTCGTCTTCAACCTCCAGACCGTGTCGACGGCGCGCCGCCACTGCCGCTCCTCCCAGAGCCGGCCTGACGTTGTTGGTTGCGGACGGGAAGTCGCCGAACGGGTCAAGAAGACCACATCCGTCCCAGAGCCGAAGAAGAAGGATGAACCGCCGATTAAGCTCCATGACGATCCGGAGACCGCCACCGCTAGAAAAAGTCCTCAAGAACCACACCACTCCCACGAGCTTCTTGACGACGCCGCCGAGATGGGGCTGAAGCCGTGAAGACATTATTGCAAACGAAGCGCCGCCGCCACCAACAAAGCGCCGCTCCAACAAACTTGAGGGCCGAGATCCACCACGCCTCCATGGCCCGAAGGCCACAGAGGCGGGACAGACCTGCAGCGGCGCTGACGGGAGAGTGGAGACTGAAAGTCAGATCCGATCGGCTCTTCCTGGCCACCTGGAAAAGAGACGAAGCGGTACAATCTCCCTAGTTAGCTTGCCTTCAGACTACTCATAGTGGGAGTAACATAGATAGTAACATAAGTGTCACATAAGCAAAAATGATGATGTGTGATGCAATTAAAGAAGAGCGTAACATCACAAAACCCAAAACAATATGAGTCTACAACCTAATTAATGAAGAGCCCATTATAGAGGTGGTAACATAGCCTAGTAACATGTGTATATTACTAGTCTAAGTTACTTCCCATTATGAGTAGCCTCAAGGCCTTCAGACCGACAGGACTGCCAAGTGCTCTCCGTTTCTTTTTAATTCCATGTTACATGGTAAAGAACTTTGATCCTGGCGCCGTATGTGTATTGGCTAGGATTCTGTATAAAACATTGATTTGGATCTTTCATCTTTGCCAGGCGAGGCGATCGTTTAGCTAGCAACGATGGTGTTTGTACGTTCGGAGGCCGAAAGAACACGAATTTATCGAGACATGCAGGTACTCCTAGACTACACCACTTGGTCCACTTCTACCCTACTACGCTGCTACGCAGTTTTTTCGCTGACCTCCAGGAGCTAGCAACCTGTTGTTTCTTTCATGCATGTTGATCCAGCTGTCTCCTCCGGCTTTTCTTGCTCGAATCCGAGGTAGATATCAGTCGCGGCACCCGTACGGTCCTAGCAGCACGCCGAGTTTAATCCTTTTCACGGGGCCAGCTAGCGCGGGTAATTAATCGAAGGAAGAAAACTCGGTCCGTTTTCTTCTGTGTCACTTGCCTGCGCTATCTTCTGTCGGTCCGGCCGGTACGTGGAGACACTGTGCTGGTTCATGCGGCTTCACGGAGTCGCGCCGTGCACGTCTGGTGCCCCAACGACCATATATTCCACTCTGTGCATTCCGTAATAATACGGAGCATAATTAATCCCCGTCAACTTCTACTTGGACTCCGGACCGCTCTTTAATTCGCCGCCGGTAATAATCCACCCGACCAATCATCACCGGATCGTTGAGTCAGATGGTCGAAGTCTTCACTGTAGCAGCACTGTCTCACGAGTGCATGCGGTGGTACGTCCACGTACGCATGCAGCCACCGCGCGACATGAGGCGTACCGCGCACGTCCTCCGTGCAGCGCGGGATCGGCAACAACCGTCGGTCACACCGCTCCGTGAAGCATTGTGCATGGCGCCGGCAAAACGTACGGCGGCAGCAGTACTGCACCACCGCACGTTGTGTCGGCCGACCGTTGCCGCGCCGACGCGACTTGCATCCATCCCATGACGTGCGTCTCGTCCCATGCCGTGACCAAACATCGATGTGTAACCGTACGTACGACGCACGATTACCGGCGCGGTCCGTGCAGAACAGACTGCACGAAGCATCGTGCATGCATGCACCATGCATGTCCCGGTGGCCGGTTTAGAGCAGGTACAGTAAAGTCTAGTCAGCCGGCGTCATCAAAATTCGAGCTGGAGTTGAGAGAAGAGAGGAAAGAGAAGGAAGCGGGATCTTCGTGTGTCGCCCGCCTACATCACGAGATACGAAGAACTGCCGCCCGCTTGCAGCCAGAAGCGATTCACAAATAGCTTGTGCATATTGGAGATTCAGATCCACAAGCATGGTACGTATTCTAAATAGCTTGTGCATTCATGAATCTACATGCCACCAGTTTTGAAACTATTTTTCTCCCTTGTGTCTAGGTGTTGAATAGGAATCGATAGTTTTTTTAGATTAAAGGAATTGATGGTTTCAATGATTGAACTTACCAGGACCCAGTCAGGGCCATTCTATATTTTCAGCAAGCTAAAAACTGTTGCTCTGTGCTGTAATCAGAGAGACCTGATAAATATAGAAATACAATATGGAGGAACAAGCCATTAATAAATGACAATTAGTTGTAAAACTTTTGAGCTGGTCTTACAAATTAAATAATTGTTATGAAGTTAATGTTTTGATCATCTATTGCTTGAGCAGGGGATTGGATTCTCACCCATCTGGTGGTTTCCTTAATTTCCTTAAGAACACATCAAGCCATGCACAAGCTGTGAGCAATGGGAGTTTAGCGCAGCCAATCAATGTTGGCGATGACACCAATTGCAACGATTGTGCAAGGACTGAAAAACGCTTGCCATGGACACATGAGGAGGATTGTAGATTGGTAAGTTTTTTTTCTGCGTCATGGCTCATGTGTTACATTATTAGCACAACAGTAACTCTCTTCTCATAAAATTGGAGGTTGGTGCTTGGTTGAATAATTCAAATGACCCAATCCAATCAAATTACAAGAAGAACGACCAATATTGGAAAGGTGTGGCTGCTGTCTACAACAGTACCACCCCAAAAAACAGGACAAGGCTAGTCAAGCAAGTGAAGGATCGGTTTGGGAGAATTAAGAAAAAAGTTGCATGGTTTTGTGCGAGCTGGAAGGAGGCAAATGCTTTGTATGCTAGTGGCGAATCTGATGTAGATTTGAAAAAGAGGGCGAAGGAAACTTATGAAGCAGATCACAAAGATGATGGTCCATTTATGTTTGAGCATTGTTGGGAGATTCTCATAAAGGAACCAAAATGGGATGCATATGGAACGTCTAGAAGATCTGGAGCCAGAAAAGAGATAGTTTAGTGTTAATGATGAAGTGGGACAACATTTCAATCTAGGATATGCTCGAGGTGAACGCCCACCAGGTGGCAAGCAAGCTAAGGAACAGAATAAACGAAAAAGAAAGGATGAAGGTATAATTGATCTTGAAGATGAGCTCAGCAAGTTTGTAGAGGCTCAGAATGCAGCAAATGAAGGACGCAAAGAGATGCTAGATACACAAAGGCGTGTGTCTAGTGAGAACCTTGAAGCTCGGAAACTTGCGTGCCTTGCAGCAAAAGATCACAAGGAGTCAGTCATGCTAGAAACATACCGATCTTTGATGATGCAAGACACAACTGGGATGCCCGAAGATGTGAGAGCCGAGCATGTGTTGGCATTGAAGTGTTTTAGGGAGAGGTTATTTGGTAAAAATAACTAAGGTATTTCCTGTTATCCACTGTGTTAGTTCAAATTGAGTTTATTTTTCACATTATGCTTACTGAAATTAAGTGAGTTTATATGCATTGATCTCTGCTGGAATTAAGTAAGTTAGAATGCATCGAGCTCTGCTAAACTTGTATTCAACGGTCCAGATACACTTAAATGCAATGCAGTCTGGATAACCATGCAGGAAGTGCTAAAACACATGTAGTCAATGGTCCAACTTTAATTAATCATGGTGGGATACTGATATCTGTATATTCGTATTTCTTTTTTCCTGTAACGTTATGATATCTTTCATGCATTTTTATTTTTCCAAACAGGGGCTGAAGGTTGTTGATGCAAATGGTTTGCTGCTCATCTATATTGAAGATCCAACTATGGTTGTGTGTCTTTCTCGATGTCATGATCAAACTAAGTGCTTGTTTGCTGCAGACACTATTTAGTATTTTGTTTGGTTAATGTTTTCTTCTAAAGAGTCATGTGTAATGTTTAAGTGTCGATGTCATGTTGCTATGTGCGACCTGTTTGTTGCTTATTGTTGTCAAGATCAAAATTATTGGCTTGTTTGCCGGAAATCTGTTTGCTGCTTGCCTATTAGTCAGTTTATACTGATGTGCTTTGCTGGTTGCTTCAAATGGCTACAGAAATACATATTACAGTGGATCTCTACAACTGATACGCATGCAATCATTGTATACTTTATTTTTTTATACCCCTAGCATAACAGCCAGCCAATAGCTTCTCTATTGTATTGTTCTGGCTTTAGGAAGACGGTAGCTGACATGGCATAGCGCTTACAGCCAGCAGCCGGCGCTTCTATTGTTCTTGCTCTTACTCGTCCAACTGCCTAGTCGCCGCCAGTCGGTCAAGTCAAACATTATACATGTCGCGCACAGACCTAGCTAGCTCTGCCCGTACGCATGAAACACGGAACGTTCAGTTCTTGCAAGGATCCAGCGGAAATCTTGTGAAGATCTCTCTTGCAGCGTATCGATTCTCTTAGGAATGTAGCTGGCTACCTAGGCAGTCTTGTTGCCCTTTTGAGAGATCTAGCCAGTAAGCTAGGCTAGTTGCCGCCGTTTCCCTGCTTCGCGTCGTGCAAACTGCAAAGTGGGTGAAAACTGGCGGGCTAGGGCCTAGGGATACAACAAGGAGAAGGGCCGGGCTGGTCAATCCTGTTGGGTGTCATGGCAGGAGATGACAAAATCTAGGGCAGCGCTAAGCGTCCTCCAGGGGATCGGAACGCACGATCCCCCGCCTCCGTAACCGTCTGATTGATCCGTTGGATCGAAAAGGCATAAGCGAACGTCACTTTCCCTGTCCCACGTGGGTGGACCTGGTCTCAAACCGCACCGCACATTTGTCTCCTACTCTCCTTCTCATGTTTCCTTTTCGCATAGGGAAACTGCTTGCAAGACGCCACGCAGAGGTGGCGTGTCCGGCGTCTTCCAGAACTCCGATGAGGAGCTCCTTCGGCAGCATCGCCGCTCTCCAACGGGAGCACCGCCGTGCTCCTTCGGCATCATTGCAACCCTCACATGGGAGCATCTCCGTGCTCCTTCGGCAGCCCCCGCCGCCCTCTCATGGGAGCACCACTGCGCTCCTTTGCTAGCACCGCCGCCCTCCCAGGATAGCACCACTGTGCTCCTTTGGTAGCACCGTCGCCCACCAACGGGAGCATCCCCGCACTCTTTCGACAGCACTTCCGTGCTCCAACGGTAGCACCGCCGCCCACCCACAGGAGCATCATCGCGCTACTTTGGCAGCACCACCGTCCTCCCGTGGGAGCACCGCCGCCCTCCCCCGGCAGCATCGTCATCAGCAGCATCGCCGTCCTCCGATGGGAGCACCGCCGCCCTCCCATATGAGCACCATCATCCTCCTTTTGGACGCATCTCCTCCCCCGCAGCCGGCAGAAAGTACTCCCGCCCGCTGGAAGCATGCAGCCCCTTGATTTGCATCACCAGTGGTCGATGGCGTCACCAGACGGCACCCAGCTTGCTGCAGCACTGGATTTCACGTGAGCATCAACCAACAACCGCGATTCTTTTAGGGTTTGGAGGTGGCGCATGGCGCCGACGCACGGAAGGCAGGGGGAGGAAAAGCAGCTACTATGATCGGTGGGGAGAGGCTGGGCGACGGGAGGGAGGGCACCGCGCACATGGAGAAGAGGAGAGGAGAAAAGGTCCCAGCAGTCTGTGGGAAAGACGATAAAAGGGAAAGCTGTGTTAGGGATAAGGTGGGCCCGCACCGTTTTTGTCTCCACCATGAGAACACATGTTGCGCTAGCGATCCGGAGGGACGCGCGCTGGAATCCCCCGGAGGCACCGTAGGCTTTCCCCAAAATCTAATACATGGGACGCGAGGATCAGATTTTAGAGATATTCCATTGTTTAATCTTGCTTTGTTATCGTGCTAAGCTTGGCGAATATTGTAGGACCCGAAAACACTGAGTGCGAGAATTTTGAAAGCGGTGTATCATCCAAACAATGATTTCCTTGAATCTGAATTGAAGGAATTGGCATTCTCACTTAGGGGCCGGTAAAGAGAATCAGAAACAGTGAAAGGGCACATATTTGGCAACATAATTGGCTACCCAGGTAGTTGAGCCCTAGGCGATTGACGTGTACTCCCTCCGTCCGGGGTTGTAAGACCATTCAACTTTTTCAGATTGTTCGGGTAGCTAAGACCGGTATATTTAAGTACTTAAATTCTAGTGTCAGCTTCCTTATTTTCGTCAAACGTGTAGCTGCCTCTCCATCCTTTAATTCCCTAAAGGAGTAGCTTCCTTATTTTCGTCAAACGAGTAGCACGGAGGCCGTGCTCGACACCTGTTGCTGAGGATGGACCGGCAGTGGCGGAGATGGGGGGACCGGCAGGGGCCTCCCCCCCCCCCCCCCCCCTCGCGACAACATTGATTTCTTGATTAAAAATTATGAACAGTGTGCATTTTGGAATTTTTTGGATTGAACACCATGGATACGACATCCAATTGAGCCGACGCAAGGAGAAATTCAAGCAACGTTCTTCGAGGAGTTGTTTCACCAATTCATAGAGATTGTTGTTAGCATCTCTGCTAACGAGACGGCCCCACTGGCAGTGGCGCAACGTGAACGGCGCGAGCGTAAGGAGAGTACCAGGTATCCCAAGCAGACGTGGACCTGAAGATGAGCTGTCCACGCGTGAGTGGCTGAGGATAAAAGGAAGACGTCGATGACAGAAGACGTTGGCGAATAGTTTGGCGGCTTCGGCCTGGCCTAGACTCTGTTCCTCCTTCCCTCTTGTAATTCGATTGAGAAAACTGAGATCCCCTCTTCCGAATTCCTGTAATTACTACACACCTCTGTGATTCTGAGTCGTAATCGAGTGCGTAGTTAACAATTGGTATCTAGAGCCAGAATTTTTCCCACCCAATTCCGTCCTGGAGACCAGATCTCGAGTAGCCGCAGTGAGAGCTCGTCTACGCGCCATGGAGAACCTCTCCGACGAGGGCCGCGCTATCTTCGACATGGTGGAGAAGGCAGCGGAGGCGCGCCATGAGAAGCAGCAACAGGATCTACGCGCCATGATCTCCTCCGCCGTCAATGAAGCCATGGACTCGGCGGTGGAGCGTCGGATCCAGCCGATGATCCGCAGCTGTACATCCAAGGCTCAAAACGACATGCAAGTCTACACAGACGCGGTCGAATCTACGCTCCAGCAGAGCCTGGAGGTGATCCGCGCACGGATTGGTCTCACCGCCGCCGAGGACCCCGACGCTTCTCAACGGGCCATGGCCAGCGACGCGGAGACCGGCCCGGAGGGGCACCACGGTACCACGACTACACGGAGGCCGGCAGTAGGGGCTCATGGTCCCTACATACCGCCTCCGGCAAGAGGTATGCGTCCAGCACAATTTCATAATCCTGCTCCGCGTTCCTTCGATTTGGAAGATGATTCTGCTGATGCTGTTTCTCGCCACCGCATGCCCCGAATGGATGTGCCGAAATTTGATGGAGACCAACCGAAGCTCTGGCAAATTCAGTGCGAAGACTACTTCGAGATGTATGGAATAGCTCCATCACTCTGGGTTCGATTGGCCTCCTTGCAGTTTTCGGGTCCTGCAGCTCGCTGGCTTTCGTCAATTCAGTCTTCGATTCGCAAGTTTACATGGCGAGAATTCAGTCAGGAAGTGATTCTGAGGTTTGGTCGAAATCAACATCAGTCCTTGATCCGTAGGTTGTACAAATTGGTGCAGTTATCTTCAGTAGAGGTTTATGTTGCTCAGTTTGCTGAATTGATCGATCAACTAGCAGCTTATGAGGAGAGACCTGATCAGTTGCACTATGTTACTCGCTTTATTGATGGATTGAAACCGGAAGTGCGGGTGCTTGTGGCTGTCCAATTACCACAAGACCTTGACACAGTTTACACAATAGCATTGGTGCAAGAGGAAGTGGGTGAAGGCTTGAACCCTATTCAGTCGTTATCTCATTTAGGGAGAAGGTCACAACATGTTGCTCCTGTGCAATCTCGTATCACAGATGACACTAAGAGTGTACAACCCAGCAAGGTTATGGAGTCTCAACATTCGGCAGATGACAAGCTGTCTGCGCTTAAAAATTACAGAAGGGCTAAGGGTCTGTGTTTCACATGTGGAGAATGTTGGTTTCGCGATCATAAATGCCAGGCTACAGTGCAATTACATGTTGTGCAGGAGATGGTTGATTTGTTACAGGCTTATGAAGAGCAGTCTCCAGTTATTTCAGAAGCATCGGATGACATGGAATTGATGCAGTTAAGTTCAGATGGTACAACTGATATGGCTCCTGAACGTTCTATTATTCTGTCTTGTTTAGTGCAGGGTCAGGCAGTGGTGTTTCTACTGGATTCTGGCAGTAACAATTCGTTCTTGAGTGATAAAGTGGCTACCAATCTTCAAGGTATTTTACCCTTGCAAGCCCCAAAACGAGTGAAAGTGGCTGGAGGTGGAATTCTGCAGTGCACTCACTTTATTCCTCGGTGCACTTGGTCCTGTGGTGATATTACTTTCTGTTCCTCTTTCAAGATTTTGCCTCTGTCTGGCTATGATGGTATTGTGGGCATGGATTGGCTCTCTACTCATAGTCCACAGGTAGTGGATTGGGCTCAGAAGTGGTTGGCTTTTCCATATCAAGGTTCCTGGATTTGTTTACAAGGAAAAATGCCATCAGAATTCTCTTGTGCTGTCATAGAGTTGCAGTTGTTGTCTGAACCTGAAGAAACTACATCTATTACTCCACCTGAAATTCAACAAGTATTGGACAGGTTTTCTCATGTTTTTGTGGAACCAGAAGGTTTGCCTCCTACAAGAACTGTCACTCACTCTATTCCTTTGCTTCCTGGAGCTAGACCTGTCCATATCAGACCTTACCGTTATGCTCCTGCTTTGAAGGATGAGATAGAACGACAAGTAACTGAAATGTTGCAGTCCGGTGTTATTCGCCCCAGTAAAAGCAATTTTGCTTCTCCACTCATTATGGTTAAGAAGAAAGACAATACATGGAGACCCTGTGTTGACTACAGGCACCTGAACGCTTTAACTGTTAAAAGGAAGTATCCCTTGCCAGTAATTGACGAGTTGTTGGATGAATTGCATGGTGCTTGCTATTTTTCCAAACTAGATTTGAGAGCAGGTTATCATCAAATTAGGCTTGCTGAGGGTGATGAGTACAAGACAGCATTTCACACACACCATGGTCATTTTGAGTTAACAGTAATGGCGTTTGGTTTGACAGGTGCACCAGCTACTTTTCAAGCTGAGATGAATAGAACCCTAGCTCCAGTTTTGCGCCGTTGTGCTCTCGTTTTCTTTGATGACATTCTGGTCTATAGTAAGAATTATCAAGATCATATTGTGCAATTGCAACAAGTGCTGCAATTGTTATCTGATAATGAGTGGAAGGTGAAACTGTCTAAGTGTGCTTTTGCTCAACAAAGCATCCATTACTTGGGCCATGTGATTTCAGCATCTGGTGTTGCAACAGATGAAAGGAAGATTGATGCTATCAGGGATTGGCCTGTTCCTGTGGATGTTAAGCAGTTAAGAAGTGTTTTAGGCATGACTGGATATTACAGGAAATATGTTGCGAATTATGCTTCTATCAGTTCTCCATTGACACAGTTGCTTCACAAAAATGTTCCTTTTGTTTGGACGTCTGAAACACAGTTAGCTTTTGATACCTTGAAACAAGCTTTGATTACTGCTTCTGTGCTGGCTTTGCCTGATTTCACTTGTCTGTTCATAGTTGAGACAGATGCTTGTGAGATTGGTATTGGTGCAGTTCTTATTCAGAAGGACCATCCCCTGGCCTTTGTCAGTAAGGCATTGGGGCCCCGCAACCGTGGCCTTAGCACATATGAAAAAGAATACATGGCCATTGTGTTAGCAGTTGACCAATGGCGCTCTTATCTGCAACATGCTGAATTTTTGATTCGAACTGATCATGCTAGTCTGACGCATTTGACTGACCAACGCTTGCATACTCCCTGGCAGCAAAAAGTATACACTAAGTTGATGGGTTTACAACATCGTATCAGTTACAAGAAAGGAAGTGAGAATCGTGTAGCTGATGCATTGTCTCGAAGGCCACACACTGAAATGGAAGTGTATGCAATTTCCAAATGCCAGCCAACATGGATTTTAACTATTGTTGATGCTTATCAGCAAGATGTTGCAGCAAAGGAACTGTTACAGAGATTGTCAGTGACTGGTGGAGGAGATGATGTGTATACTCTACGCAATGGAATTATACGCAAGAAAGGAAAAATATGGCTTCCTGCAGTAACTTCTCTACAACAGGCTGTTATACAGGAATTTCATTCTAGTCCTATGGGTGGACATTCAGGCATTCCAGTTACATTGCGCCGTCTGAAACAGTTATTCTCTTGGAAGGGTATGGCCAAATCTGTTCATGAGTTTGTTAAACAATGTGGAATTTGCCAACAGGCTAAACCTGATAGGTCTAAGTACCCTGGATTGTTACAGCCGTTGCCTGTACCTGATTCTGCTTGGCAAGTGATTTCGATGGATTTTATCGAAGGGTTGCCTAAATCTGGCCGTTTCAATTGTATTTTGGTAGTTGTGGACAAGTTCAGTAAGTATGCTCATTTCATTCCTTTGGCGCATCCTTTTTCAGCTTCAGATGTGGCAGTAGCTTTTATGGACAATGTGTTCAAATTGCATAGTCTGCCTGAGCAAATAATTTCAGATAGAGACAGGATCTTCAATAGTCTGTTTTGGCGCCAATTGTTTGCTCTTACTGGTACTTCATTGAAAATGAGCTCTTCCTACCACCCACAAACAGATGGTCAAACAGAGTGAACCAGTGTCTAGAGGGCTTCCTTCGTTGTTTCACCCATGCCTGTCCTGCAAAATGGATTCAATGGTTATCGCTAGCCGAGTTCTGGTATAACACAAGCTTTCATTCAGCACTTGGTAAATCTCCCTTTGAGGTGTTGTATGGACATTCTCCTCGTCAGTTGGGTATTTCAGCTGACAGTACTTGCTCAGTGCCCGATCTACAGGAATGGTTGAAGGATCGACAGTTGATGCAGGACCTATTGCGGCAACATCTGGAGCGTATACGTTTGCGTATGAAACATCAAGCTGATAAACAACGAACTGACCGTGTGTTTGCTGAAGGTGACTTTGTTTACTTGAAGTTACAGCCTTACGTTCAATCATCTGTGGCTCCCCGTGCTCACCACAAGCTATTGTTCAAGTATTATGGGCCATACAAGATACTTGAACGTGTGGGAGAAGTGGCGTATCGACTGGACTTGCCCAATACCAGCAGAATTCACCCAGTGGTTCATGTGTCTCAGCTCAAGAAAGCTTTAGGCCCCACTGTTCAAGTTCAGACTACCTTGCCATCTCCATTGGATGCTTTGCAGGTACCAGCCCGCATCCTGCAGCGTCGCTTGCGCCAATGTGGTAATGTTGCTGTCAGTCAAGTATTGATTCAATGGTCTGGTCAACCGGAGTCCTTGGCTACGTGGGAAGATTATGATGAACTGAAGCAGCGTTTTCCACTGTCACCGGCTTGGGGTCAAGCCAGCTTCCAAGGAGGGGGGAATGTTAGCATCTCTGCTAACGAGACGGCCCCACTGGCAGTGGCGCAACGTGAACGGCGCGAGCGCAAGGAGAGTACCAGGTATCCCAAGCAGACGTGGACCTGAAGATGAGCTGTCCACTCGTGAGTGGCTGAGGATAAAAGGAAGACGTCGATGACAGAAGACGTTGGCGAATAGTTTGGCGGCTTCGGCCTGGCCTAGACTCTGTTCCTCCTTCCCTCTTGTAATTCGATTGAGAAAACTGAGATCCCCTCTTCCGAATTCCTGTAATTGCTACACACCTCTGTGATTCTGAGTCGTAATCGAGTGCGTAGTTAACAATTGTGCTATTGCTGTCACTTGCCTTGCCTGCGTTATCTTCTGTCGGTCCGGCCGGTCGAGAAACTGTGGTGGTTCATGCGCCTTCATGGAGTTATACTTGTACGTGATCGCCACACCGACCATTCCACTCAGTGTACTCCATAATAATGCGGAGCATAATTAATCCCCGTCAACTTCTACTTGGACTCCGGACCGCTCGTTAATTCGCCGTTAATACATCCCCGACCAATGATCACCGGATCCTTGTGAAGCGTGGTTGAGTCACATGCTCAAATTCCTCACTGTAGCAGCATAATGTCCAACGAGCGGCCGGCGGTGATGATGCGGTGGTACACGCGGCCGCCGCACGACATGAGGCGCACGCACGCACAAAGCCTTCTTCGCTCTACATCTCTTGGTCACGAGGGGGCACTTGCATGGGCGCCGGCAAAACGTACGTACGGCCACAGCAGTACTGCGCCACCACCGCCCCGACCGTTGCCGCACCGACGCGACTTACGTGCGTCTCGTACGCCCGCTCCGTGAAGCCACCGCCCGTGGATCGGGGCAGGCACAGCAGAGCTCTCCGCCGTGAACCACGGTAGTACGTACGTACGATGCACGATTCGGAGGTCCGTACAGGACAGAGTAGGGATGGCAATGGGGACCGTTTACCCAAAACCCGATGGGGTTTTTCTCCATTAGGGGTCGGGTGTGGTATGTTATTTGCCCCATGGGGACCTTCACGCTAACCATTTGCCCCCCATCGGGTACAGCGGGGCGGGGAGCGTTTCATTAGTCCCCATACCCGAACCCCACGGAGCCCCGCAGCATATCAAACAAATCACGGAAATTCATTGACCCTACCTTAATTTCAATTAATCAGCCGACCTGTTGCCAAATAATGCGTCTATATAAGCTAACGACCGGTCAAACCCTCGTCTCTCAGACTCTCACCCGTGCGGCCGTCATTTTCAACCCCTGCTTTTCTCCATCCCACCTGCCGCCGTCCCTGTTTTGTTTATTCTCCATCTCGGGGACACGCGGCGAGATGGACCCTTTCATTCGTGATGACAACCAACTGCTCCAGGCCGGAGCAACAACAGAGGGCTCGGTGTCGGGCGTGCAGCATCCAGGGAGCCAGGCCGGAGCTGTCACCATCGAGGGAGCTGTCTTCAGCGACCAGCATGCAGGGAGGCTGGCCAGAGCAGAGGCCGTCGGCGGCTCAGTCTTCCGCCTCCGGCCGCCAGGGAGCGGCCAAATCCCTGGGCGCACCCCGGGTGGACGCCCACCAGTCCGCGCATCTACTGCATCGAACAGATTCGTTGCTGCTGCAGCTGGTTCCTCCCGTTCCGTCCATGCTAAGAAGAAGAAGAGCAGCGTGTGAGTATCACATTTCTTATTGTTCTCTTGTTAGATTAACTAGAAGCATGGGTGAATATTTTATTGAGTGAATGATGTGAATCCCTGCTGCACACAATATGCGATGATTGCATCTTGAATATGTGAGAGTGTGAACCAACCGATCTGTGATATTTTTTGTTTGTGAATCGATCTGTGATGCCTAGATCTAGTTAATTTGCACAGTGATTCAGTTAGCTAATTAACTTATACTCAGATCTATTTATCGTAGTGTAGATCTTTCACTAGTTTTCAATTTTATGTGAAAATCAGTAGTGATCACCAGTGTTTACACTAGACTGAGATGTTTACATAGTGACAACATCATTATTCTGTTTGTTTGCTGAAAAATATTTCCATTGTTAGCACGTGCCATCATACTTGTTAAAAATATGAATCATTTGCTTCATCATATTTACTTTGATGAATTGATAATATTATTATGTACTGTTCTGTAGACTGAATGGGAGTGCCAACAAAAGCCAAGATGCCCAAGATTTAGTTATATCCTCACAGCCACAAGTAGTTGAGCACGTTCATGAACCTGCAGCAGCTGAAGTGGAAAATGCCAATGGGCCCGTGAAAATTTCCGAAGATGATGACGGATAAGAAGAAGAAGAAGAAGGTGAAGGTGAGGCTATTGGCCAAAAGAGAAGGAAGCTCACCTCAGCTGTTTGGAAGCAGTTTAAGAGAGTGAACGTCGGAGGAAAATGGAAGGCCAAGTGTGTTCATTGTTCCAAGAAACTTGGAGGAGAAACAAAAAATGGTACCAAGCATCTCCATGATCATCTGAGAAGTTGTGTTTATGTGAAGATCAAGACCAAGGGAAAGATGTTGTCCCAGTCTTCTTTGAGGTTTAACTCCCAAGATCAAGGCAAAATGTCAATTGAGAATTACACTTTTGACCAGGAACTCGCTAGGAGGGAGCTTGCTAACATGATGGTGTTACATGAATATCCATTATGTATGGTTGATCACGCTGGGTTTCGTAGATTTGTTAGTGCGCTTCAGCCTCTCTTCAAAATGGTGACAAGAAACACTATAGGTATGCACTTTAGTACCTCTCCATCATTGTTATGTTGTATTTACATCATCTTATATTAATGCAATTGATACTCGTTTTTAATTTTGTAGGCAGGACATCATTGATAATTACAAAGAAGAAAGAAAGAGGGCAATTGAATACATGGCTACCAACAGATCTAGAGTCGCCATCACAACTGATCTATGGGCATCAGACAATCAAAAGAAGGGATACATGGCTATCACAGCACACTTTATTGATGATAATTGGAAACTTAGGAGTGTTGTTCTGAGATATTATTCTTATGATGAACAAAGAGTATAAATGCTACCATTCTTAACTCGTTAATGATGTTTTCTAATAAAGTTTCAACATTGTCTTGTGTTTTATGTAGGTTCATTTATGTGCTAGCTCCACATACGGCAGATGTTATAGCAGAGGAACTCTATGAGTCTCTAGTTGGTTGGAATCTTGACGAGAAGCTTTCTGCTGTGACAGTTGATAATTGTACCACAAATGACAAAGCAGTTGACTTGTTGGCGAAGAAGATAGGGACAGAGAAGCTAATGCTGAAAGGTATGATGCTTCACATGCGATGTTCCGCACATATTCTGAATTTGATAGTCAAGGATGGGCTAGATGTGATGAAAACTGCTATAGAACAAATCCGTGAGAGTGTAGCATTTTGGACAGCCACACCAAAAAGAGTAGAGAAATTTGAGGAAATTGCCAAGTTCCAGAAAATAAAGATAGAAAAAAAGTTGGCACTTGACTGCAAAACTAGATGGAACTCTACTTTCACCATGCTTGATACTGCTTTACCTTATAAGGCTGTGTTTGAGCGTGCAAAGAAGGTTGAGAAACTATATGATTGCCTTCCTAGCGACGATGAATGGGCTTTTGCTTCAGATGTGTAAAGAGGCTAGAGTTGTTCTTCGAAGTAACTGAATTGTTCTCTGGAACTGATTATGTCACTGCCAATATTTATTTCCCCAAGATTTGTGAAATCAAAGAGAAAATGAGACAGTGGGCTACATGTGGTGATTCAATTGTAGAGGCTATGACAATTAGTATGAATGCAAAGTTTGATAAATATTGGTCTGACATCCAAGGTCTCATGGGTATGGCTACTCTTCTTGATCCAAGATACAAAAATGAAATGTTGCTTGTTTGCTTCTCTAGTCTGCATGGTGTTAGTCCTGAAGAATGTCATGGTCTTGTTAGTGAGGTTGTTGCTACATTATGTACTTTGTTGGAAGAATACGAAGCTGATGAGAACGAAGATAATGGAGAATCTTCACATGCCTCAGTACCTCCACCAAAAGCTACAGCTCTTATGACAGTTTTTAGTGCCCGCATTGCTCAGAAAAGGCCAGCTACTTATAGGTCCGAGTTAGATCAGTACATGATGGATGATTTGGTTCCATTGACAAAGGATCACTTTGATGTCCTAGCTTGGTGGAAAGTGGCTGGTACACGCTATCCCACATTGAGAAAGGTAGCAAGAGATATTTTTGATGTTCCTGTAACCACGGTTGCATCAGAATCTGCTTTTAGCACAAGTGGAAGGTTCTTAGTGAGCACCGAAGCCGTCTAACTTCTGATCTGCTGGCGGCACTAATGTGCTCGCAAGATTGGCTCAAGAACAAATATAAAGGTATATATGTTTAAAATAATCTTGTTTATCATTCAAAGATTTCTTGGATCCCTTTTATCTTTGCATATTTCATTATCAAAAAATGAACATAACTCATGTATACCTTTCGTAGATGCAAGCAAAGCTGAGTCTGTGAGCTTCTGGTCTTATCTTGAAGACATACAGGAGGGATTACAGGTTTGTCTCTACAACTTATTAATTATGCAAGCTTCTTTATTTCATTTGTTTCTTCAACTATTTTATAAATGTATGTAGGGGCTGGCACTGTGATTGAGTTGCGTTTGCGCCACTTCAAAGTTCAAATATTGGAAGAAGAATAAAGAAGCTGTTGGTGATTTGCTGCTGCTGGTGGTCTTTGATGCCGCAATAAATTATTTCGCTACTGTTAAAGTTTAATTTTGTGTCACACTCCATTCTGTCATGTCGTCCTGTGAACTATTTGAGTCAAACATAAGTACTCGTTATGTCATATGTGTGTCAATGTGTGGAGCTATGACTCCGAGCACGTATTAAGTTATTGTTGAACTTAAATCTTTGAAATATTTTAATGGCATGTCTACTCTCTGATGCTTGTTATTTCCCCTCCCTTCATACTGCAAGACTTCAAGTATGATTTCTTTTAGTGTTTGTTTCTGCAAGTGAAGATTTACTTGATTAATGATAAATCTGCTAACTAGTGCTGTTGGTTGTTGCTGGCTAGTGGCTACTGCTATATCTGTTGCCTACTGAAATATTCAGTTATATAGCTGTTTGAACATGTTTGCATTTTTTTCAAGCTGATTCGCTTTAGCTGCATGATTGCTTGTATATTTGAGGACCACAGAGTGCACGAAGCGCCATGCATGTCCAGGTTTACTCATCCAGCTTCCTGCTCGCCGTCAGTCGGTAAGTCGAACATTTAGAGCATGGTTAATAGAAGAGCGGGCTACCGGCTATATACTGATGCCATGTCACGTGTAGCCTTCATAAAAAAATCTCGTATAGTAATGCTGGCTGTAAACGAGCTGCTGCACTAGCCATAGTAATTAATGTTTCCATGCATGGGAGGGAGGTAAACGAACCTGATTGGAAGGGAGGAAGCAGCGCCAGCTTTTGCAGCTTGCATGCCATTATTTTATCTCGTGTACTGTGCTATAGCCGGGCTACAACTGTAGCGCCCGCTGCCTTCTCTTGCCTCCTTTCTCTCTCCTTCATCTCAGATTTTGCTGACGTGGAACGGCATATAGCCGGCTGAGTAGGATCTATTATACTTGCTCTTATGCAGCTAGCTAGCTCTGCCCGTACGCATGAAACACGGAATGTTCAGTTCTGGCAAGGATCCAGCGGAAATCTTGTGAAGATCTCTCTTACAGCGTATCGATTCTCTCAGGATTGTTGTACCTGGGAGTGCCCAGTTTGTGCTCCCATCCGTGCGCCCGGGTACGTGGCGAGCATCGGATGGATTAGCCTGACAGTTTTTTCTTGAAAAAAAGGACGCGACTAGGTAGAAGCTGCTTCAATTTGGCAAAATCGTAAGCATGCACGCGTTGAGCACATGTGGCGTCCGTGTAATTTTTTCACCCACGTAAGTGATCGGTGAGCAAATTAGCATACATGCATTAAAAGCCAAAACTGGTGATGTCATCCTGCATTAAATGTCAAATTCGAAAATTTAAAATGTTTTGTAGCTCAAATCGTTTATGCGATTTATGATCCGTTTTCACCGTTGGACTAGTCGCGTCGAGATCTTCGAAACTAGATCCCATGTTAATATGTTTCGATGAAAAAAAATCAGACCCAAAAGTTACCAACCAAATAACACGTAATTTACCAGATTGTACTATGTAAGTTACCACCCCACACAACGATCCATTTTGGACACAACTATACAACAGATGGTAACTCCATCGGTTCAGTGAGGGTAACTCCATCGGTCTAGGGTGGATAACTACATCATTACTGTGTGGTAACTCTATTAGTTAAAGGTGGGTAACTCCATCAATTTATGGTGGTTAACTCCATCAGTGTAGTGTGGATAACTCTATCAGTCTAAGGTGGATAACTTTATCATTAATGGGTGTGTAACTCCATCGGTTTAGAGTGGGTAACAACATCACTAATAGGTGGTAACTCTATTAGTCTAGGATGGGTAACTTCATTAGTTTAGTGTCGGTAAGTCTATCACTACTAAGTGGGTAACTTCATCAGTTTAGGGTGATAACTCTATCACTACGGATGGTAACTATATCAGTATAGCATTGGCAACTCTATCACTGATAGGTGGATAACTTCATCTGTTTAAGATGGGTAACTCTATCACTACGGGGTGGTAACTATATTAATCTAAGGTGGGTAACTCTATCACTACCGGGTGATAACTTTATCAGTTTAGGGTTGGTAACTTCATCACTACGGGGCGGTAACTTCTTCAGCTTAGGGTTGGTAACTACATCACTTCTGGGTGGATAACTCTATCACTACTAGATGGTAACTTCATCAGTTTAGGGTAGGTAACTTCATCACTACTGGACGGTCACTTCATCATTTTACGATTGGTAACTTTATCACTACGTGGTGGTAACTCTTTCAATCTAAGGTGGGTAACTCAATCATTACTAGGTGGGTAATTTCATTAGTCTAGGGTGTGTAACTCAATCACTACGGATAACTCCGTCACTACTGGATGGTGAGTACATCAGTATAGTGTGAGTAACTTTATCATTACTGGATGGGTAACGCTAAGAGTTTAAGGTGGATAACTTCATCACTACTGAGTGGGTCGTTGCTTAGTCGAAAAACGGCATCCGTCGGAGTGGTTCTCGGATCACGACACGATCGATAATATAAGATGACAACTTATATTGTCATCGCACGTGGGCCACGTCACAGAGATCATCTACATGGACAGAGAAGTGAGCTAGCTAAAAGACTTAGGCCCCGCTTCGATGCCGGGTAATGGGACCGGAAACGACCGGTAATATTCTACGGACGTCGGAACGTTCGTAAATTTAGGAACCATTCGTCGTTTTACTCGGAGGAGGAAATCTAAACAGCGAACCAATCGGGGCCTTACGGTGTGTTTGGTAGCAAAATTTTCAGTACCCAATATGGCTTAAAATTGAGCAAAAATTGCTATAAACTAGTTACAAGTCTTAACAGTACACGAGTTGCTAATAGAAACTTACTACCAAAAAAATCACCAATCAAAAATCCCTAACAAGAACTGAAGAAGCTGCAACCTATGAACATGACCAGGAACGGAAGGAGCTTGCATGCCACACACGGAGAGTTGAGGTTGGTGCAAGAACGGAAGGAGCTAGAGCTGCAGGGCAGGAACGGAACAAAAGGAGCTGTAGGCCAGGAACGGAAGGAGCTGGAGCTGCCGGTAGCGGGTCAGGCAGCAGGTCCAATCAGCACCTCGCCAGTAGATCGAACGGGATGCGCTCCCGAGATCCATGGACGCCGGATTCATGGTCTTCGCGCAGCAGAGCTCGGCGGTGGCGCTCCCAAGATCCATGGCCGCCAGATTCACAGTCGTGGCGCCTCCAAGCTCCGTGGTGGTGCTCCCGAGATCTATGGCTGGCGGATTCATGGCCGTGGCGCCGTTGAGCTCCGTGGTGGAGCTCTCGAGATCCATGTCCGCCGGATTGGTGTGGGGCTGCATCGGGGAGAGAGAGAGGGAGAGGCGTGCGTGAGGGAGATGATGCCGCATTGACTCGGTCGTGACGAAACCAGCCCGTCTGTATGCAAATCTACGGCTCGGGAAGGAGCGTACAGTTTTGCCAAAACGAAGCTGCCTCTGATTAGATTATCCAAAAAAAGCTAAATCAGGAATACACAACTCCTACGAATCGACTCGTACTGTTCCTAATCCTCTCGTCGGAATTCGGATCTCCAGCCACAGCAATGGAGGACGGAGCCACGGAGGGGATAAAATCGCCGTGATGTCCTCCGCCGCACCGCCGTCCCTCCCGGCCTCTTCCTATCTCGCGCGGATAGCTACTCCAACCCCTGTTTCCCCACTCCTTTTCTCTCATAACGTCGGCCATGCCGGTCTGTGGCGGCAGATGCTGGGTGGGGCGACGACTTCTACCAGCTCGAACGCATCAGTTTGCAGCCGGATGCTGCAGTCATGGGAGCTGCAGAAACGGCATGGAGTCATGATCTTCGCGCGATGCGGTCGTGCATCCGGATGGGAAGGGCTCGGCGCCATGTCTGGAGATGCGGTGGTGGGGTTGATAACGCTGCCCACAACGCCGGCCGGTACCGCGTCCTTGCGCGGCGCCGATGCGTCTCATAGGACCCTCGAGCATCACCGCCACAGGAAAAAGGAGAACGTCGTCAAGATGAGCAGGGTCGCCGCGTTGACCGCGAGCTGCGTCATATGAACATGGACGCCGAAGAAGATGACCACATAGATGAGGAGCTGGAGGGCGACGAGCAAGCTGAGTACCGAATCAGCGAGGACCTGAGCGAGAAATTAGCACAAAACTACCTGTTTTGCAGCAAAATTTACGGAATGATACAACTTTGGGTTTCAATAGCATTTTCATACAACATTTGGAACGAGTTTTCTCAGAAAACCCAAAACTCGGTTTAACGCGATTTTGACAGCGAACCTGACATGACGGGCCCACATGTCAGGTGACGTGGCAACTTAAGCACCGGACGGAGAAGAGTTCCGTTAACGGCGCGTCTGGGCCCACCTTTCTGGGACCCACCTGTCAGGACCGTGTCTTAACGGGGGTAGGGTTTCGGCCAGTCCAAATCGCGCGCGACTTTCTCTTCCCCCCACTCGCTCTCCTCTTCCCCGGCATGGCGGCGGCGACTCCCGGCGGCGGCTTATGCGGCGGCGACCCCGCAGGAGATTCCTTCTGCGATGAGGGAGGAGGGGAGTGCGCTGCGGGTAGCGGCGGCGTATGCGGCGACGACCCCGCAGTCGAATCCGCCGGCGACGAGATGGGCGTATGCGGCAACCCAGTCGAATCCGCCGGCAACGAGAGAGGAGCGGAGTGCGCCGCGGGTAGCGGCGGCTGTTCGTCTGCGGTTCGCCGTGGCTGTACGAGCGGGACCTCCCTGGAGAACTTAATGAGGTATTTTTAGTTGCTTTGTAGCTAGTTGATTGTGCTTTGTAGTTGATTTATTTAGATTTTTAGTTGCTTTGTAGCTAGTTGATTGTGCTTTGTAGTTGATTTATTTAGATTTTTAGTTGCTTTGTAGCTAGTTGATGTGCTAGTTGATGTGCTTGTTCCATCCGAATTGTAGTTGTTTTATTTAGGTCTCTGGTAATTGATTTATTAAGTTAGGTGTGTTTGTTTTATTTATGTTGTGCACCCTTTGCTGAATATTTAGCTATTTTGGTATTGTACAAGCAGAAACCAACTAAGTTACCTATTTTGCTGAATATTGTACCCTTTGTTTTATTTGTAGCCTTGATGATGAAATGTGGGAGATTAGATTTAATTTCCCTGGTGAAGACAACTTGGAAAGAACTCTTTCAAAGAGTGACATCACAGTTTTAAATCTGCTATATCTGATAGAAGGGCATGGGTATGGTATTAGAGATGGCATGTTCTATGTTAAGGAACATGGCAGAGGGGAGCAAGGCATGGAAGTGATTGACAGTATGGGAAAGATAGAGGAGATGCTAGCTCTGAATGAAGCTGAGAAGATTCTGAATATAACTGTTCTTAAAAAGAATGCAACATGGCCAGAAGGATTAAACATGCCAGAAGATTTGCCTGTACAAATAAATCAGCCAGTAGTTATTGCAGTTGACACTGATGGTTCAACATACATTTCAGAAGATGAGGAATTTTTGTTCCCAGTGGCTATGGATTGCTCTGATTGCATCTATGTTGGCACTCAACAGAGTACCAATATTGAGAAAGGAAAAGAAGAACTTGCACTACAAGTTCAAGTACTATCTGATGATGAGCACACAATATTAGAAGAGGAAATGCAACAATTTGAGAAGCTGAGGAAGCAGAAGAGAGAAAGGGAAATAGATTCAGAAACTGAAGAGATAATGAAACAGCTTGAGAAGGAGAAATTAAAGAGGAAGGATGTTTTTCTGCGTTATGAGGGGGATAGCGATGTGGAAGAGTTTTTCCAAGCACAAAGTGACTCTGACTCTGATATGGAAATTGCTGAAGAAGAATATTTTGAGGAGAAGAAACAAGGCATAGCACCCAAATCTCACTACCTGTCAGAGGAGGAAGATTTTATTGATTTTGTACCCTCTTGTGATGAGGAGATGAGCCCTTCTGATATTGGATCAAGTGATGATGATGGTGTGGTGAAGAAACTTAAAAGCAGATCTGGAAGGAAGAACAAGCTGAAGAAGTTGAAGAAAAGGATATGGTATGATCCCAACAGAGCTAATCCACATGAACAATTTTGCAAGAAATTATGCTTTACAGATGTGGTGCAGTTCAGACTAGCTCTTAGGAGTTTTCACATTGCTCAGCTTAGAAATTTCAAGTACCAGAGAAATGATTCAGGCAGGATAATTGTGAACTGCACAGATATAGGAAGGAAGGCAGGGTGCACATTCCATCTGACAGCAAGCACAGTTGCACATGAGAAGACCTTTGTCATCAGGAAATTCAGACCCAAGCATACCTGTGCACATGCTGGAGACAAAACCAAGGTAACCATTGACTGGCTAGCTGACAATTCAGTTGAGTCAATTAGAACAGATCCCAAAACCACTGTTGATACTATGATTGAGAATACAAAGATGAGTTTTGGAGTGGAGGTGCCAAGAAGCAAGGCCTACAGGGCAAGGACTAAAGCATTCAGTGTTGTCATTGGTGATCATGTGGCTCAGTACAGAAGGATCAGAGACTATTTGCAGGCTATTATTGACACAAATCCTGGAAGTAGGTGCATAGTGACAACTAAGCACCTACTGGGAGATCCAAGTCCAAATCCCAGGTTTCATGGGTTATTCATTTGCCTCAATGCTTCCAAGGAGGGCTTTCTTAAAGGGTGCAGACCCTTTATAGGTAAGTAATTTATTTCTGTGAAACCTTCTTATTATAATTACTGTTGCCATGCTCTAGGATGCACAAGTTCTGATATCTTGTACTACCACATAGGTCTAGATGGCTGTTTCATTAAATTGAGCACTGGACAGCAAATTTTGGCTGCTACTGGTAGGGATGGGAACAACAACATCTTTCCCATTGCTTTTGGTGTTGTTGACAAGGAAGAAACTGCTACCCTGGCTATGGTTTCTGACCCAGCTTAAGTATTGCATTGGAGAGGGGGGGGGGGGGGAATTTGGAAACTACACCATCATATCAGATAGGCAGAAGGTAAGTTAGGAATCAAGTTGTACTAATACTTGTCTTAGCTAGTAGATATTTTTTTGTACTAAGAATATTACACAATTTGTTGTGCAGGGCCTACTGAAAGCAATTAGCCATGTTTTCCCTAATTGTCCACAGAGATTTTGTCTAAGGCATATTTATGCCAACTTCCAAAGGGCAGGTTTCAGAGGGCCAGAGCTGAAGAAGCATATGGATGCAGCTAGCTACTCCTACACAAAAAATGGGTTTGATGTTGCAATGGAGGCTATGAAAGCAGATTGTGAGGAAGCATACAACTGGCTAGTGCAAATTCCACCTGAAACCTGGGCTAGGCATCTGTTTGACACCAACTGCAAGACAGACCTGGTTGTGAACAACATCAGTGAAGTGTTCAACAGAATGATCTTGGATGTGAGGTGCAAACCTATCTGGACCATGCTAAAAGGGATAAGAAACAAGCTGATGGTGAAGTACAGTGGTACAAGGGCAAAGCTACAAACAACAAGGTGGGAGATTACCCCATTCTACACTGAGAAACTTGAAGAGTCAAAGAAATGGTCCAGAGAGTGCAATGCTAAACTCTCAGAGGTAGACCTTTGGCAAGTTACCAGTAGAAGTGGCAGAATTGTTGCTGTTGACCTGAAGAAGAACACCTGTGGTTGTAGAAAGTGGGATGTGACTGGCATTCCATGCAACCATGCAGTGGCTGCAATCATGAAGGTGAACCAGCATCCAGAGGACTTTGTCCATGATTTTTTCAAGAAACCCATGTACAAGGAAGCATTCAACTTCACAGTGTACCCTGTTCCTGGCCCTTCTGACTGGAGGGGGACAGATACACCTGATATTGAAGCTCCTGTATTTGCTATCACACCTGGGAGAAAGCAGACCAAGAGAAGAAAGGGCCAGTTTGAAGTACCAGCACCAAGAGACACATCTAGGATGGGTAGTATCACCTGCAGAAACTGCAAGCTGGTGGGTCATAGGTACACCTCTTGCAAACAGAGGTTGACTCCTCAGCTGCAAGCCAGAAAACAATGTCATCAGGTACTCTATTCAAGTTCATGTAATTGCTTTTTCCTATTGCACTGTTTCTAATCATGTAATTGCTATTTGTGTGCAGGGTACCAGAGCAGCAGCAGCATCAACTTCAAGTGGAGCAGCACCAGCAGCAACTGCACCACCACCACCAAAGGCACCACCAGCAGCAAGGGCAGCACCAGCAGCAACTGCACCACCACCACCAAGGGCACCACCAGCAGCAAGGGCAGCACCAGCAGCAAGGGCTCCATCCCCTGCACCTACAGGAAGCAGTACTACTACTGCAACTACAGCAAGAACTCCAGGTCCAAGGCCTTTCTCTGCACCAAGGAGTTCTGGACCAGAGTGGGGTGCAAGAGCACCAGGTAAAAGGCAGCCCAAGTTCACCTCCAGGATCCAAGGCTATCTGAATGCTGGTAAGCATAATGCCTACAAGAAATGAGTGACCAAGTCCTCCAGTGTTTAAGACTATGTGGAATTGTGAACAATTTGTCCTCCAGTGTTTAAGACTATGTGGAATTGTGAACTATTTGTGCTCCAGTGTGTAAGACTGTGGAATTGTGAACTATTTGTGCTCCAGTGTGTAAGACTGTGGAATTTGTGAACTATTTGTGATCCAAGTTGTATGTTTAAGACTATGTGAAATTTCTGAAATATTTGTGCTCCAGAATGTATGTTTAAGACTATGTGGAATCTGTGAACTATTTGTGCTCCAGGTTGTCTTTTCATCATTTTTCTCATCTCACAAAGGGTTGTCGAGACCCGATGACGGGTCTCGACAACCCTATTTCATCATTTTTCTCATCTCACAAAGGGTTGTCGAGACCCATCGTCGGGTCTCGACAACCCTTTTTCATCATTTTTTCTCATCTCAGAAAGGGTTGTCCAGACCCGTCGTCGGGTCTCGACAACCCTTTTTCATCATTTTTTCTCATCTCAGAAAGGGTTGTCCAGACCCGTCGTCGGGTCTCCCGTCGTCGGGTCTCGACAACCCTTTTTCATCATTTTTTCTCATCTCAGAAAGGGTTGTCGAGACCCGATGACGGGTCTAGACAACCCTATTTCATCATTTTTCTCATCTCAGAAAGGGTTGTCGAGACCCGTCGTCGGGTCTCGACAACCCTTTTTCATCATTTTTTCTCATCTCAGAAAGGGTTGTCGAGACCCGTCGTCGGGTCTCGACAACCCTTTTTCAGCATTTCTTTTTCAAAATAATACACACAGAACAGAAATGATGAACAAGGTTCTCAGTACCAACATTAACAAGTTTCAGAAATGATTACATAGTACCAGACAACATACAAAGCAAAGAGCACAAGTAGTTCAAAGTCACTAATACATGGTTCATTAACACAGGTTCTCACTGACATCACTAATAGTACCAAACTGCATACCAACCTTGATTAACACAGGTTCACTAACAACATCACTGATCACCTACTGGCTCATCACATATTGCCTTGATCCTCTTCAACTTATCCTTGTTAGCATCACTGAGCTTCAGCAGATCAAACAACATGTACTCAACATTCTTCTTCTCCTCCTTAAGCACCTCTTTTTCTTCATCCCACTTCTGCTGCTTGGCTTTCAGAACAGCAGCTTGGCTTCTATGCAGCTCAGCAAGCTTACTCTGCAGAAGTTCAATTGATATCTGATTCTGACGCATCAACTCACTTTCTTTACCCTCCTTCTGAATCCTCTCATAGTTGGCCTGCATGGTAGACTTGCTAGTAGCCTTGATGAATCTGTTCACATCATCTACCATATCACTGTACTTCTTCTCTATTTTCATCTTCTCATCATATATCTCCTTCATCAGCCTGGCATGGACAACCTTCTCCTCAATCCTGGCACTGCTGCAATCTTGATGCATTGCCCAAAGTCTTCCTATTGCATTCTGGGCAGTCTGTGACCATTCACCATCAACCCAGTCCACGAAACCACAGTTCTCTACATCCTGAAATTGCAATTAAGTTCATCATCTACAATTCTAGATATTTAAACTCCACATGCCTTTACTAAATCTCTGGCTGTACGGAATACATCATCTGCAAGTCTATTCATCATCTATATTTACAATTAAATTCATCATCTATATTATCATCTATATTTACAATTAAATATAGTCAATTCTATATATCATCTATATTTCACTAAAGTCATCATATATTAAATACAGTCAATTCTATATATCATCTATATTTCACTAAAGTCATCATCTATATTTATCATCTATATTTCACTAAATACATCTCTGTCCACACTAATTCATCTCTCTCTACAGTAATTACCCACAGTCAATACTCTGTCTACAATTTCATCTACATTTCCTAAAAAGCAAAAAGCTATAACTTACATTCTCAACAGAACACAGATGGAAACGTCGGCCGGTGTTGGTAGAAAGATGAACGTCGGCCGGTGTTGGTGCCTTCGAATGCAACAACACTTGCGAGGAGGGAGTTTGTGGACGCGACAGAAGATTGGCGCATCGTGCGCAATACCGCAAGAAGATTGGATCGTCACAGGTATCAGGGGCATATTCACGGTCCGTGAACAACTAATCGGCAAAACAAAATCAAGATTCCAATAAGAAATCGACGAAATCAAGCGGAATCCAAACCCTACATCTAAATCCAAACCCTAGATCGTCAGATTGGCATACCGGGAGAGGGTCGCCCTCGCTGGAAGAGCCGTCGTGCCAGCTGGGCATGATGGAGGCGGCGGCGGTGACCACGCTTCCGCCGGCGAGTGGTGCGTTGCGCAGCTCCGTCAGTGGCGGCGGCAGGAGATCTCCGGCGGCGGGGAAGAGACCAGTGAGAAGAGGGGCACTGAGAGAACGGCCTTGTCCACCCCCGTTAAGACACGGTCCTGACAGGTGGGTCCCAGAAAGGTGGGCCCAGACGCGCCGTTAACGGAACTCTTCTCCGTCCGGTGCTTAAGTTGCCACGTCATCTGACATGTGGGCCCGTCATGTCAGATTCGCTGTCAAAATCGCGTTAAAGAGAGTTTTGGGTTTTCTGAGAAAACTCGTTCCAAATGTTGTATGAAAATGCTATTGAAACCAGAAGTTGTATCATTTCGTAAATTTTGCTGCAAAACAGGTAGTTTTGTGCTAATTTCTCGACCTGAGCTGACTGCTCGGACTAGGACGGGACAAACATTGATAAATTAGTGGCCTTCGACGGCGACTTCTTCGTCTTCAGGCAACGACACCCTCCGCGTAAACGAAGGTTCCTTGCTTCCGATCTACCTAAAGAAGTGTTTCCTCCGGCTGTGCCGTAGCCGAAGAACGTAAGTCCATGGTTATGGGCAGGAGTTCGTGGTTTGCCGTAAAGCACGAGCGGTTTGGAGTTTCGTCAACGACTCAGCGGGGAAAGCACGACTGTTCTGCATAGGATCATGCCAGCTTATGGCCGGCTGAATGAAGCCAGCGGGTTCGGTACTGTATTTCCCCGTATTCCTAATTTTTCTTAGCAACAGAAAATCATGTTTACCGACGGAAAACAGAGGAACCACCGGAAGGCTTTGTCCCTTAATCTTATCTTCCCTTTCAGTTATGATATTTCCAAGTGCTAAACAGTTATGATATTTCCAAGTGCTAAAAATATAAAACAAGTGTGAAACATAAGTTTGTATATTTACATCATTGGAATTGAAAGTTCATTAACAGTGGGCGCCTTCTCAACTTACTATAATATAGAAGTAAACTTTGACTTCTTCAGGTATTTGACACATATTCCTCATACATAATAGAAGCTAGATAGCTTATTTATCTAAATTCATTGATTTTATTTGGGAAAATCATTTCAAAGAGTTTAGTTTTAGTCTCAAACTTTAATATACTTCACTAAAGTTAATGTCTTAAAGAAAATCATGAATATTATTTTTAAAACATTTGTAACTACTTGATATGTTTTCCTCAATTTTAAGTAGTTGTTTATTCAACTTTTATTTACTTGATCAATTGCAAATATTATTTTATCAACACAAGACTCAATGAAATTTAGATGGATTTAGTTTAGTAGTAAAAATACAATAAAAATCATATTAGCACTTTTCATATTATTAAGTATCTTAAAGTGGTTTTATTATATTTTACAATGCTTATTCTATTCATTTATGGATTTGGATAAAAGGTAAAATTAAAATGTGGATTTAATTTAATTGGGCTGGAAAGATTTATTTTAGTGTGGTTATTGGGTCCAACCGGACCGGTTTGCTGGGCTGGCACGTTAGCCCCCCCCCCCCCCCGGTTTGGGGTCAAACCCGACCCACTCTGCCTCTCTATCCCAATTTCTCTCCTCACTCTCTCCCGAACTCTCTTCCTCTCGTACCTCTTCTCCCCTGACGATGCCTCGCCGCCGTCACCCACGGCTCCGGCCACTGCCGGCCTTTCCCCTCGCCGGTGGTTGGCTTCGCGGCTCCGCCTTGCTCTCCTACGCCAGTTCCCCGTCTCCGATTCGTAGCACCGCAACCCAAACGAGCTCGCTCGCGAACCCTAGCCGCTAGGGCTTGGATCGCCAACGCGATACCGCGCCGCTGCGCCTCCGGCTACTGCTCCCCGCCTTCTACGGCTTCCCACTCAAGCCCTTGATCGACCTCTTCCGCGAGGACGGCCTTCTCTCGCTCTCTATCTCGATCCTCTGCTCCACGACGTGGTCTGACTTCGGCTGCTCCCGCGATCCGGTCCGGTGTGACCTGACCACGGTGGTGTGGCTTTGGTGTTGTGGATGCTGCTGCTACGACTCCGACGCTGGCGGGACGGTAGTACAGCGACTGCAACCCCGGCGTCACCTCCTTGGTCTACTACCTCAACATCACCTCCTCCAAGTTCTGCCTCGGCTACAACTCAACGAGGTGAGTTTCTTCTGTGACCGGACATCGAGCCGATGTTGTTTGTGGTGCTTGTATGGTGCTCCAGTTCATCCTGGTGATGAACTCGTGTGTGATTGGGTTGTGCTCCTCACTGTCACTGTGGTTAACTAAAGAAAATATTCAGTTTCACCAGGGAACACTTGTATAAATGTGCTGATAATTTCCCCTGGCCTTTCTATACTTTTATGAACTAAAGAATTGTTTCTGTTTATGGATTAATTGATCATTTTCCACTGGCCATTGATATTCTGAAGTGTAGATGACAAAATCCTACTATTTTGTTAGCATTTGGTTAATTAAACTGATTGTATTTCAAATGATTATTCTGAAGTGCAAATGATTATTCTTTCTGAACACTTCTTAGTGCAAATTCTAATATGTTACTCATTTTCTAATGATGCATGGGTTAGTTAGCTTCGTACAGGTATGGGTCCAGGGGTTCATCTAATTTAGTTTTAAACTGGCCAAGAGACGACATATGACTGATTTTGTTTGATTCTTAATGCATTTTTTCTGGACACTTCTTGCAAATTCTAATACAATTTACTACTCCTTTTTAATGATGCCTAGGATAGTACCTTCGTATAGATTTGAGAGCATGGGTTCATATGATTTTATTTGGAACTGGCAAGAGACGATAATCTTAATAATACTGACTGTGTGGATTCGAACTTAAAACTCAAAAGGTGCATTCTGATCATATAAGCAGCACCCAAAGTGCCAATGCTCAAAAATATTCGAATGAAGAAATAGTGCATCTTCATTCTTCCATACGGGTAGCCGTACCCGATTAGATTCACACCGATTAGCTGGTTTTTATGTTATATAAGGTGCCAAGTTCAAGTGAATATTTGAAGTACCACTATGAACTCTTATAGTCACTATGAACTCTGACCATTGCTTATAGTCCAATAGGAATATGCATGCACATGAAGACATCTACTACTTCAGAATATGCGGTCTGCTATCGAAACATTGCGTCTTTTAGTCCTTGCATACGAATATATGTTCTTTTTCCTATCACGATTGAGAAACAATATTCTCTCTCAAAATTACAAAAAAATAGTCAGGGGTCATGCTGTAGTTATTGATCTGATTAATGATCACAAAACAAAATTCTTGTTTCCTGGCATGAATTGTTGACATTTAATAAAGGATCTAGCTATTCGTCGCTTAATTAATTTTGATTATATTTTCAGGATAGCCAAGCAAATACCAACGGCCTTAAATTATATTTCTTCAGAGCAATCTAAGAGGAAGGTAGCTCGCGATCTGCTAGTTCAAGGATCTTCCCTGGGTGTAGCATACTTAGTGTAACTGAAGAAGTCTCAATCTATTGTGTTGTGCAGGGAAGGTCAACGGGTGACTTTTTGATTTGTTGTGTCTACTATCTAGTACCTACTATTTGTGCTTCTCAGATTTTTCTAATAGCTCAAGACACTGCCATGTTTATTTCCTTGCAAACAATTTTGATATACAGTCATGTTTATGGGTAAACCTGATGTACTCCTTAAGCTGCATATGTTGTTGATTATATCTATCTGAGTTTAAAGTTTGAGTGGTTTGCTGCTGCCAAAGATTCTGTGTGGTAACTATGAACTTGCAATTTACAATGATTATTTATATACTGGCAGATGTTTCAGGTTTTGGCAGCTGATGTTCCTCGGTGATGCTTGGATACGACGATTACCTCGGCTCCCCGATGGTGCAGTGGTGATGGTGAGAATTTTCCTCTCTGTTCTGTCTTGGCCACTTAATTTTCCATACTGTGGGTCGGCCTTCGAGCTGTCTTCTGTGATGACTTGGTGACCTGGCCACCGAGCCATGGTGTTTCTGTGCCTGACCTTCGGGGCGATGGTTTGGTGCTATGTGATTTTAGGACTAGTTGAGATTGTGCTTGGTCTGTGCTAGCGCACTAGCTGTAATTGGTCTAATTTGCCAAGAACTCCAGGTATTGCTGTTTTGCGATACTGAGCTTATATGTTTTAGTGAATTAATGGTTAATTCATGAAGTTCTAGACTTGGTTCTGTTATCAAATTTTTGTTTATTAACTCGTAGATCACCTAATCTGGTATTAGAGTTATCTAGTGGGTGTATGCTGTAATTTGATATTACATGAGTTGTATGATGATTTTTAAGTAATAGATCCATCTCCCGGCCTAGCTCCTATAATCCTACATATTAATATAAATTTGAATGTGTGTTTGCCGGAATTCAATTCCTATAGTTGTGCTTGTGTTTTGCATAGAGTGATAAATGTTTGCATGGATACAAACACTTTTGGCTGGTTAAAAAAAATATTTTTCTATTTTGCTACCCGTTGGTTCTATCACGTGTCCAAGCAAGGCACTCCTATTTTTCTTATATTAGATGAAGCTTAAAGGTGATTCTTTGTTTTAGTTGTGTCTACTAGCCTTTTCTATTTTCGAAGATCAACATTCCTGAGGCTTATTTGATATATCTTTCCTGGATGGTTACACCATCATGTATTTTCGTGCATATCCTGTTTTTCCATTATATCTCATATGTGGTATTTACTTGTTCTTTGGTTGGAAGTCCCATCATATTATATTTATTTAGGACTTGAGAGGTTGTTTAGTGCTTCCTCAGTATTATCTGTCTGTTACTTTGTTTATGTAAAAAACAGATATGTGTAGTGTACCATACCATACTTATTTGCAGCATGCAATATTTCGTTAGTGGAGATAATATCACAAACTTTCATACTGTTGTAGGTTTAGTTTGATAAATCATTTGAATTTTATGGTCTCTGTGATTTTCTTCAGCATCTGTAATCAATCATGTGCACTATTTTCCACTCCCTTGTTTATGTAGTTTTGTACTTATGGCTGACCAGATTGAACACTATATGTAGCTTGTGGTATTGCACACTATATGTTCTCTACGCTTGCGTGCCACGTCGTTTCCTTCAGGTTGTTTCTACTCCATGCTGCAGGAGAAGATGGTCTAGGGTATGTAGTTATACAACACCTGTGTACATGGTTTTGTACAGGATCTTTCTAAGTACATGTATTTAGATGCTGAGCTGCTGACAAGACACATCATCATGTAGCATGATTTCCTTTTATACTTAAAAGTTATGTATTCATGGTCGTATATGTGCTTTTGGCAGCCACTTGAAATGTAAATGGTTGGTAGAAACTTTTTATGAATGCTTCATGTTGTGTATGAAATTTTAATTGTTGTATATGTGAATATATGTGAAATTTCATTGCTTCATGCTTATATAGAATTTGTATGCAATGATGGAACATTTATGTAATATGTGAATATGAAGTCTGAAACTTTTATGTAGTAAGGAGACATTTGTGCAATATATAAATATCATTGGATTATATGCAGAATGTACTGTTTTGTGCTCTTAATTTTGGGCACTTTGAGAAAATGCCTCTAAAAATTTTTGGGGGCGCTTTTTCAAAGTGCCACTAAAAACTTTTAGAGGCACTTTCTCAAAGTGCCACTAATTGGTTTTGGGGGCACTTTACAAAATACCACTAATGACCTATTGAAGCACTTTCTCAAAGTGCCACTAATTGATTTTGGGGGCAATTTGACAAAATGCCTCAATAGGTAATTAACTGTTGGGACACTTTGGAGAAGTGTCACAAAAGGTTTTAGAACACAAACAAAGGTGGCATTTCTTCAAAATACCACAATAGATCAGTAGGGACACTTAGATCACATTTAGTGACACTTTGAAGTGCCCCTAAATGTCAGCCCTGTTGTAGTGGACTGCACGTAGCCCGTGATGATGGCCGCGGTCCGTGCGTGTGGAGGCGTCGCTTTGCTTGTGAACGATGGACAGCTTTGAGGTCGATTGTTCGAGCTCCGTGCGCGCGCGGCGGCGGTGCTGTTTTCAATGCGCCGGCGTGATCAACCGCGCGGGGCAGGTAGAAAAAGCCGCTTGCGTCGCGCTTTGGCGCGCACCCGTGTGCATGCATGCAGCAGCAGCACGAACCTGTACGCAGGTGTGGTCCTACTGCAGCTGAGTTCTGCAAAACGTGGGACACTGTCATACTGATGACAGCCATTTAAACATTCAACTTTCACATTCAGTATCTACAGCGGAAATTCGATCCCAATAAAGAGTACTCCTACTAAACGATCTGAAAACTCTGGAAAAAAAAATTAGCAACAAACATATCTAAATGTTCCCCCCGCATGTACACATTTTCGTGATGAAATGATATTTGTGGTGCTTTATACGAAAAAACACTAATTTGCGTTTTTTGCATAGAGTTTTCATCACAAAAATTTACACATACGTGAAACGTTTGGATATATTTATTGCCACATTTTCCAGAGTTTTTCAAAAAAAAAAACTATTTTACTAAAATTTCGTACTAGGTCAAGAGCATATGAGCCCGGGAGCCAAAATGACGCCCTCGGTGTTTGGAGGGACCCCCTTCGGTGCTTGCGCTATTTGGAGAACGGCCACCGTGCTCGCGAATGTCGCAATAAGTGGCGTCATTTCAGCTCCATGGCATGCCTCGCCGCACTGCCAGGGCCTCACCATGGCGTCGAGCTTCCTCATGCTCCTACAACAGGTAAGGGTCAATCGAGTTCTGCGCTCCCTCCAAGAATCTTCATTGTGGATCTTGGGCGTCGGTTGCTTCTGGAAACTGGCATTTGAAAGTTTCAAAGTAATTGTTACAAAAATCCTAGTTGTAGATAATGATGATATCTATTAGTTTGCAAAAAACGGTCACCATGGAGCCTGGGCTCCATTTGTGTTTCCGGTTTATATAGTATTATAGTTGTTGGTCAACCTTGGTCAAATTTAACTTTTCATTACATAAAAAATGCCTTACTTTCAGAGTGGAGGGAGTACGTATTATAAGACATGTGAACTTTCCGTTGATGTTCTGTTATTTACAATAGTGAAATGACTCTTTCTTGTGTCGTATGGACAAAACAAAACAAGAAAAACAAAAACAGTGCGCCATTCTTTTCTTGAATACTACTACTACTCACTTCGCTCATTATTATAACCTATTTTTTTGTTTTTCTGTTTAGAAAATGCATGTATGTTGACATGTTTAGTGTGTAACTTCACTTTCCTCCTCATTTTTATGGCCCCTTGTTGCGGAAATTCAAAATGGCTTATGAGCTCACATACTCCTACGTACCTAAATAAAAAAAAAATCTAAAACAATAGCACAACATTTCAAAATAACCTCAAATAAATTTGTGATGAACATATTAAAATTTCCACATACGTGCCAAGTTTCGTGGTGAAATGATATTTATGTTGCTCTATGAAAAATAAAATGGCCAGAATGTGATTTAAAAAATATGTTTTTTTTTAACATTGGTTTTATTTATTTTATGTACAGAGCATCACACATGTCATTTCATCATGAAAATTGGCATGTATTTGGATAACATGTATTATTTCGATATTTTTTCATATTTTATTTCGATATTTTTTCGATAACATATTTTTTCAACGCAACCTCGGGCGTCCGTGGAGCGCTTTACAGCAGCGCGGCGTCGTCAGCTGGATCGATGATCGGATCGTGGAGCTCGCTTTGCTGTCTGGGAGTATGGTGATTGGCGAGCCGAGGATCCCAGCTCCGATCGCCCGGCCGGAGCACACGCACACACAGCGCTAGCTTTACAGCACCGGCCTAGACGTACTAGGTACTGCCTCCGTTCCGATTTAGATGACTTGACTTTGTTCACATAGGAATATATCTATATGTAAAACATGTCTAGATACATTCTTATTTGGACAAATCCATATCATCTAATTTGAAACGGAGGGAGTACGTGTAACGTGCCCGTGATTCGACACACTGCACACTCAATCACGGTCGTTCGTTGGAGTTGGAGGAATATTGTTGCCGGCATGCGTGACCTAGCTGGTTGGTTCGGTCTGTCTGTCTGTCTGTCCGGCCGGCCGACGAGACGCCTCTTCCTTCACGCACGCTCCCGGCCGCATCGGAGCGGGACTGTTAATTAGCGTCCAGACGCATTGAAGGGATACTGGTAGTACTCCAAAACGCATTGATTAGTGCCGCATGGTCCAGGATTACGCCGTCCGTTTCCGCACTTAATTCTCTCACATCGCCCAGGTGGCCCTCTCGGCATGGCGTACTTGACAAATGCGAGCCCGTGCACGAGAGGGTGCTCACGGCTATACGCACGCACGTACGTGCTCCGCTGCCTTGCTGATGTTGCACCTCGGATGCTTTTAATACCATGATGGTGTTGCCAGATGCAACAGCTCGTAACTGTGGTCCAGGGGCACAAAACATGACGGATATAAAACTCGTACGTACACCCTCCAGAGTACAATACAAGCCTGGATAAGCTAGTTTGATATATACGCTTTCCAGTGTAACGAACGATGCTTTGTTGGGCGTGTGCTCCCTCGCCAGGCAAAGTGAGCCAAGCTGGCAGTGTTAAACTGTTCGAGCACTCGTCTGCGCGCTTGTAGAAAACCAGGTATGAACTGTCGTCCATGTACGACTCGCTCCTCGAACTCGAAGGCGAGTATATAGTACTGTTCAGGCGGTGAGGGACCACGATCTAGCTAGAGGATATGACTTCGGGATAACAACTTAAGATGGTGGCATTACAAGATTTTTGTCGGTTGCTGGACCTGGAATTCGTAGGCTCGATCGTAGCCTGCATGCTGCTTAGATTAATGCGACGATAATCCCGTTTCTTACAGCAGTGGTTGCGGCTACAGTCGGTAGCTAGGTACTCCGTACGTTCTTCTCCTTTGCGGCAACGCCAAGAGCTTAACGACAAGCGAGCTCGATCGGTGCCCACTGTTCAGTGCTACGACAGGGTAATAAGTCCTGATTTTGTCTGCTGAAAGGTACACGGACTTTATTTATTTAGTAATAATACCCTACTAACCCCATTGCCCGATTAAAATATTGCATCAAGTGGCAGAGGAAATTTCGTCGCGAGTTTCTGAGCGAATGAGGTCCGATTCAGATCAACACATCTCGACCTGTCCATATTTGGCGTAGTTCGGCACCAACTTCTGGACAAGCTGCATTCAATCGGATAATGCTCAAAACACATCACAATACTCATGACGGTTCAGAAAAAAAAAAAACCCAATCAACATATAGGTAGGCCTTGCAAATAGGACTATACACTGAAAACACGAATCATCGTGTGTACATATAATCTACTTTCCAAAAATCAACTAAAACATGTACTTGTGAGTTCTCGGAAAGAAATCCACAAGAATCATGGACATAGGTATTGAGTTGATACTTACCTATGTATTTTTTTAAATAATATTTATTTGGTAGTTTCATGAAAATGAGAATGCTATGATGCAACTTTTGAAACTAATACTAATACCAATCCCCTCCCCCCCCCCCCACACACACACACACACAAAAAATCATATTATTCACGTAAAATTTGCATGGTTAAGTTGTAACCAATGCCTTTGTGTGTTAGTCTTTCGTAGTTTTTTTAAACTCAGAAATATGTTTTCCCAGACATCCATACAAATTTATTGCTAACAGTCTAGAATGAGGGTGATAAATATTCGGATAAATACGGTTATACTAATATCGTCATGCCTTCCGAAATTATGTGTGGTAGCAATATCAAGCCAAATATGACGTTTTATAAGTTTTACCTAGTGGATTTCGATATACCCAGGTACAAAAAAATACTTCTCATTGTCTTGAAATACATTTAAAGAACTATTTTGTTGTATACAATAAACAAGGCCTATCCAGTGAAAAATTCGGGCCCGGGGCGAATCAAAATAATACAATTTGTACTAATCTCGTACACTTGTCTATACCTTATTTTCAACATGTTACGGTATTACAATTATAATTTTCTGCCTACTCGTATAGTTTAAATACATAACTCAAAATTTTACTTGGTGTGTTTCTAATTTGTAATGAACATCATTGGAAAATATTAAACTGCATTTGGCAACAAAAATCTAGTTTAAAACAAAAAAAAATTAACACTACAATCGATATATAAGTATTTATGGTAAAAATCTGTAAAGAGTAGGACCCAACAAAATTTTCAATAGTGCTTTCTAGAGTATGATTAAGTACGTATATTTCTAGAAACTTGTAGAGTATAAATTGAACCAATGAGCCAATTTTTTCGTGGTCAAAATATAACAAAGGGTGCATGCTATACCGTTGGTATTGAAACAATACTATTTAAAATAATCACTAATGAAAATAAAAAAGTCTGTGTTCCAGTATGTTGCATATGTAAATTTATTCTGTAATATGCTCTTATGCAGCATGCATGTACATAAATTGTCTTCCAATTTATGAAATAAAAATGCCTTGCACGGAATTAAATCTGGAAATCTAGTTATGCCGATTTCCGTAAAACCCGTAGTACTTCCATCGAAAAGAGCATAACATTCTAACTAAATTTGTTGTTGCCAATCACATTGGTTTATTCTTACCGTCACAAGAGTTCTGTGTTGTCCATCTGGTTCCGCAAATTAACCATTTTATTATGTAAGATATTGCCTCTGTTCCAGATGATTTTTCACTATCTTTAATGCATGTATTCGACCATTAATAATATCGAAGTGTATGGATTGAGATTTTCTAAATGACATTGTTGCATTTTTCTTTTGAAATACTTTTTTATATGTATTTATATTAATTTAGACATATCATAAGTGAACTCATTATTAAACTTCACCGTGGGGGTGGGGGGGGGGGGGGGGGGGGGGGGGGGCACTACGGTGTAGATTTACTTAATAATTTGTTTCACAAAATTCACAAGTATCCCATCTGGGCCAGACGCTTTATGCATTTCTATGTTCAATCACATGTTGTATTTTCTTCTCGATGAAAGGCATGTCCATTACCCATAATGTCATTCTCATTCAATATCTTCATCAGCCAATTGTCACCTGACAACCACATAGTAAAACTTTTAAGAGACGCAAACAATTCTTAATAAAAAACAATGGCGTGCTTAAGAGATCTGGTGCCCCTGAATGATATCCTGATCATGCTTTAGAGAAAAAATACTTTCCTTTTCTTTTTTCAACCATTGACAATCATGTGAAAACACGTAGTATTATTGTAATCTTTAAGCAACCAAACCGTCGTAGTTGATCTTTTTTTCGTAATGTTCATGGATTTGACTTTTCCCGATTATTTGCTCTCTCGGTAATTCTTGAGAAAGTTTCCTCTTCATGAACATTTCATGGTCCCTTTTGTTAGACCACATGCTTTCAAATAATTTTTGAATTCTTCAACCTCTTCTGCACTCTGGCTATTTGTTGGTTTTCTTTTCACGTGACATGGTAAATAATTTTGATCCAAGCACCGTACGTGTATCCACTAGTAGGATTCTGCATGAAACATCCATCTGGATCTTTGCCAGGCGGGCGTTTAGGACAGCACACATGCATGCCAAGTTTAATCCTTTTCACCTGTTAAACAAAAAATCCTTTTGACGGGCCAGCGCAGCCGCTGTCGTCACTTGACTTGCCCGCGTTATCTTCTGTCGGTCCGGCCGGTCGAGAAACTGTGGTGGTTCATTCATGCGCCTTCATGGAGTAGTTTGATCGCCGTGCACGTCGTCTTGGGCGCCTGCTGCCGCACCGATATATCATTCCACTCTCTGCTCATCATTCCATAATAATACGGTACATAGTTAATCCCAGTCAACTTCTACTTGGACGTTAATTCGCCGGTAATCCACCCGACCAATCATCACCGGATCTTTGTGCGTGGCTCAGTGGCCGATCGAGTCACATGCTCGAAATCATCGTAGTCTCCACTGTAGCAGCACTAACGTCTCACGTAAGAGCCGGCCGGCGGTTACGTTGTGCGGTGGTGCACGCACGTCCTCTGTGCAGCGCGGACCGGCACCGGCCGACGATCGGTCTTCGGTCCTCCTCATCTCATCCGGCCTCGTCGGCGAGATGGCAACCGGCAAAGTACGTCCGATTCGTGCCATTCGTGGGCGGCGGATCGAGCCCGGCCGGCCGTACGACGGTCAGAACATCAATTACGCCGCCGGCCGGCCCTGCATATATGCGCCGGCCGGCTTCGCTATATCTTTGGGCTACGAGGGGGCATGGCATGGGCGCCGGCAACAAAACGTACGGCCGCACCAGTACTGCACCACCGACTGTTGCCTCACCGATCGATGCGACTTCCATCCATGACGTGCGTCTCGTACATGTGCCTGCTCCGTGAAGCCACCGCCCGTGGATCGTGGCAGAGCTCTCCGCCGTGAAGCAAACATCCATATGGTACTCGCCGGCGGTCCGTACGTACGGTGCACGATTACCGGCGGCCCGAACAGGACAGACTGCGTGAAGCGCCATGCACGCATGCATGTCCCGGCCGGTTTGGTTTTACTCATCCAGCTTGCCTGCCTGGCCGTCAGTTGTCGGTCAAGTCGAACATTATGTCGCGTGCACAGACCTACTCGTAGATGTAGCTAGCTGTGCCTGTACGCATGAAACACGGAACGTTCAGTTCTGGCAAGGATCCAGCGGAAATCTTGCAGCGTATCCATGCCGCCGGACCGTAGCTGGCTACCCAGACCTAGTTGCCGTTTTGAGAGGCCTAGCCAGCAAGCTAGGTTAGTTTTTTTTTTTTTTTTTTGGAGACAAACAAGTTACTGCCGCTTGCCCGCTTGGCAAATCCTATTCTACGCTCGTTGCGTCCGTTAGCGACGCAACGCGTACCCCTCCGTCTCGCACGGTCTCTGTTCTGGGCCTGGCCCATCTATGTCTCTGCAACTGGCGAGAGGAGCAAGCAGGCGGAGAGGATGAGCAAGTACTCGCCGCCGACGGGGACGGCGCGGCTGGCCGCGACGTCGCCGGCCAGGCGAGGGATGGACCTCACCGGAGACGGGGACGACGCGGCTGGCCGCGGCGTCGCCGGCGTAGGTGAGGAAGGGACTTATCTTAGGGGGTGGGGGGTCGGGTGCGGTGTGGGGAGCTCGCCGGCGACGAGTTAGGGTTTGGGTGCAGGGGGTTCGCCGTAGGGGGGATTAGAGGGAGGTCGGGGGCGGCGGCGGACCGGCGGTGGGCTAGGGATCGAGGAGGGCGGCGCGGCGAGGCGCCGCGGGAGCGGGGCCGGCCGCGGGTGGCGGCAGCAGGCGGTCCGGCCGGCGTTGGAGGCGGGGGGACGAAGGTGAGTGGAGACAGGGCGCGGCCGCGCGGGAGGCTGGCGTTGGAGACTGGGCGGGAGGAGGAAGACGACCGGGTCGGCGCGTTCCTGTGCTAACTGACGCAACAGGCGTAGAGTAGGAGGACCCTGCCCGCTTCCCTGCTTCGCATCGCGCAAAGTGTGCGGAAATTGGCCGGGCCAGGGATACAACACGGAGATGGGCTGGGCTGGTCATACAGCAGATTTGTGCTCGGGGAGGACAATATTTGGCTGTTGCGTCGTTCGGGCCATCTCGACCAACAATGGATGCTGGGTAGTTGGCCATGTCTACTTGTTTTTTCTGAAAACGGGTAAATACCCCGGCTCTGCATCCATTGATGCACACATCCGCTTTATTTATAAGTTTAACGGTTCCCTATGAACTAATGATGTAGGTAACTAATAAGTTGTCCATGCCCACTGATGTAGGTAATCCAAAAAATCAAGCTTAGCATCCCCACTGAAACCTTCAATGAGAAATACTTGGGGATGACTACAAATGTAGGTAATACAAACAATGGTGTCTTCAAATATTTAAACTACAATGCTGGAATAAAGTCCAAGGATGGATGGAGTCACTATTATCGACAGAAGGCAAAAGTGTTTATAAGATAAGTTGCTCAGGTTGTCCTTGTTTATTCAATGGCGCGTGAAGCTTCCAAGAGGATTATGTAAGCACACCAACTCTTTCATCAGGAAGTTTTGGTGCGGCGGTAAACGAGGAGAAAGGAAAACATGTTGGGTCTCATGGCGAGGAGATGACAAAATCAAAATACACGGGAGGACTGGATTATCGAGATATTGAGCTGTTTAATCTCGCTTTATTATCGCGTCAAGCTTGCCGAATATTGCAGGACCCGGAAACACATAGTTGCAAGAATTTTGAAAGAGGTGTGTCATCCAAACAGTGATTTCCTTGAATCTGAATTGGGGATGCGCCCTTCCCAGATTTGACATGCGATTCATCAAGGAATTGGCGTAATTGCTTAGGGGCTCATACAGAGGATTGGAATTAGCCACCGAGGGAGTTGAGCCCTAGGCCATTGACATGTATCTCGAATAATCCACCCCAGATGGTTGCTGAATTGATTGATGGGCATCGAAAGTTAAATGACCATTTTCTAAGGAGATCACAAGTGTTCCACTCTTGCTTATGAACATGTCGGATTTCTTTTCATGGAACTTTGAACCCAAGGGCAACTTCGTTGTTCGGTTAGCATCTAGGATGCATGTGTCAAAAAAAAAAAGAGATGCCTAACTTGACGGGAGATATCCGGCTTCAAATATTGAATCTGAATCGGAAAATTGGTCGAAAATGTGGAAGGTCCAGGTTCTTTCAAAAGTGAAGGTCTTTCTGTGGAGAGTAGCAAATCAATCTTTACCAATCGTCGATCTTCTCAACCACGGGAACACACTAGTAGGAAAAAGGCTATCGCTGCGAACATAAAAACGCTACCGCTGGCGAACAGGCGGTTCGTCAGCGCTATATCGGCCAGTGGTAACATGTTACCGCTGGCGAACCACACATTTGTTCACCAGCGGTAGCCCACGTACCGCTGGCGAATGCGGGTACTGTGCGCCAGTAGTAAGAATTCCAGAATTTAAAAAAAAAAATACTAGTGGCGTGCCCATTGCATTGCACGCCACTAGTAAATAATTATGAATTAAAAAAATAAAAACAATATTAATTAATCTATTGATCTAATACATTCATACAGTTCATTATTCATAGTTCAAATACACCATTACATCAAACAATATAAGTCTATGGAATTTAAAAATATGATGGTCGTCGTCGCCGCAGCCGCGTATCGATATCGTCGCTGCCGCAGCCTCATGTTGATGCCGTCGTCGCTGCCGCTAGCCTCATGTTGATGCCATCGTCGCTGCCACATCCTCGTGTTGATGCTGTCGTTGCTGCTGCAGCCCTACGTCGATGAAGCATGTTAGGAAATGAAGCATGTTACCAAATGAAAGGCACAATAGCAGCAGAAGACCCATATTATCATTGTCAATACGCTCAATTACAGTGCAGTCTTGTACCAAATGTATCACAACATTCATTTCACAAACTTTAGTTCGGTGAATCAGCTAAACTCAAGGTATACTCCCAAGCAGCAGTTTATATATACATGCGTACCATACTGCTACAACACTAGCTACAACATTCGATCAATGACATGTGATGCTACTACATTTCAGTATGCTTTGGGAAGCAGAGAGGCGGTCATTAAACGTCACTGAATAAAAGGTCCCAGAATACGGTGGTGTCGATAGAGTTCCGTGGTACTTCAATACTTTTGCTCAACACTCCAATACTACTCCAAGAATCAGAGACGGATATAATTTAGATCTAAAGTAACACCACCAACATATGCTCGCAAGTCACATAATCTGCACAAATCGATCCCGTGCTCAACTGTAACCAGGCACGCCTCCACGATGCTATACATATTTAAATTCAGTTTGCATATTTGGCGATGAACTACCTTGCAACCATGATGTTAAGATATCATGGTTTCATCTCAACATGGCAACACCAAACCATAGCCCCCAAATATATTTCACATTATGGTGTCATACATATAGCAAGAATACCTCCTATCTTTCCATCTTAAATCACCACTCATCGATCCATTCATCTAGAAAAAAGAACATACTAAATTCAATATGCAGTGCTAAGGAAAGCCATAATTGCTGGAGTAGCAAATATTGCAAGCTACAGGAAGTTGTATTACAGGAGTACAGAAATTTCTTTGAATTTCTCTGGCAGTACAAGCTACAGGAAATTCAGAGAAATCATGTCCAAAGGAGTACTATCATGTTTAGTTATAAAACTGAATGCAATGCACTACTCCTACTCCACTACACTAATAAAAATGCAAGCATTCAGATTGCAAGTATTTTGTAATTACAATTGCAGAAATATTAAGTACTCAAAAAAATCCTACTGCAATAAGTTCAGTAATAGTCCAAAAAATCCTACTGCAACAAGTATCATCTTTTACTCCAAGCAAATCCTTACTCCAAGATCTACGGCTACTCTTACTGCAAGCATGTGTACAAAATGGAGCAGAGCAAGTATGCAGCAAGATTAACTACGGCATGGAGTAGGACATTACATTCAGCAAGCAATGAATGCAAAAGGAATAAACTACATCAAGCAAAAATAATTTTGTGCAAGCAAGCAGTAATTAAAATGTCCAGTTTCAGTTTAGCAAAATGTTCCTTTTCAGTTTAGCAAAAGTTTACTCCAGAGCCAGCAACCGTTGCTCAAGCAGATCAAGCAACATGTTAATCTACTCCAACACAATAAACCAACACACATATTTAGCGCTGGGAATGGTGCGGGTGCAAGTGGGTTTTTTGGTGCAGTTTGTGCTTCGGTCTAAATTGGTTTGGGCTCGAATGGTGGTAAAATCTCAGTGGACCGGAGATGTAGCAGGTCGCTGTGGACGCGGGGGCGGGAGATGGAGGGCGCCGTGCTTTGCCCCGCCAACCACGTGCCGCTCACGCCCATATCCTTCCTCGATCGCCCAGCGCTCGTCTACCGGGACCGCCTCGCCGCCGGCAACGAGCGTCGCGCACCTAGCGAGAGAACCATGCCGCTGTCTCGGCCTCGCCACCGCACTCGCCGGCCGTGGCGTCCAACGCCACGATGTAGCCTAATTATTCGTTCAATTCTGGATTGATTTCCAATTGTAAGTGAAGCTCAACTCGTGCCTGGACACCGCCATTGCCGCCGTACTGCTTCGGCACTCAAAGGCCAGGGTCATCTTCGTCGACTCTGCGCTGCTCGTCGTCGCCCAGCAAGCAGAGTACTACTAGAATCCACGGGCTGAACCCGCGGGTTCAGACCGAATTGTTCATGTGGGGCGGTTGGGGTGCGGGTGGAATAATCATATGGTGCGGGGTGGTTTGGATTAACAGAAAATAAAATTGGTCTGGACTGGGTCGGGTGATTAGGCTAATTACTTGTGGTGTGAACTGGGTTCGGGGTGGATTTGACCCCATTCCCAGCGCTAGGCATATTGGACCAGGTACAGCTCCTGCGTCTTCCTCGACACCCCTCCGAGCGAGCGCCACGCACTCGCAGATCCGTGAGCGGCCGGCGTAATCCCCCTACCAGAAGAGAAACGGGCGGAAACCCTAGCGTATGGACGGATTTTATTTACCTGAGCAGGACTTGTTCGCGTAGATCTTGAGGAGGAGGACGATGACCGAGTAGAGGTGGGTCATGTCTCCTAGGAAGCGGAGGCGTTCATGGCTGCGGCGGCGGGTCGTTGCACCGGCGGCGCGACTTTGTCGTCCGCGCCCGCTGAGCTCGCCCGCATCCATGCCCGATCGAGACTGCGCCCGTCGAGCTCGCCCACGCCCACCCGAGCTCGACAAGCTCCAACTCTCCTCTTCCTGGGAGCTCACCCGCTTAGGCCAGTCGCGGAGGAGAGCTCGCGATCGACAGACGGCCGCGCGCGCGCGGGGCGGGTGGCGGGGACGGCGGATGGCGGCGCGCGCAGGGCCGGGGAAAGCGGACGGCGGCGGGTGCTGTGTGGTGGAAGAAGATAAGGGAGAGAGAGGGGAACCAAAGATAAGGGAGAGAGAGCTAATAGCATGCGCGGCCGCGTGAAAGTACCGTTGGCGAACGCTTATACCAGTTTGGCAGCGGTAAATGTGGGTCTGGGCTGGCAAACTACCGCTAGCGAACTCATATACCTGTTCTCTGGCAGTATCCTCGGTACCGCTGGAGAACATGTTATATTGTTCGCCAGTGGTAGTGCTCGTCGCTGGGTCGCGTTCGGGCGTACAGGTACCGCTGGCGAACGCATATTTGGTGGTTCGCCAGTGATACTTACCGCTGGCGAACGCGTTTGGTGGTTCGCCAGCGGTAGCCCGGCGGCTATAAGCCTTTTCCTACTAGTGACATGTCCAAATCAAGTAGTTGTGCAATCTGTGAATCTCCTAACTCCTGACGGCACTCCTTGATCGAGTGCACCATGGCAATTGTCAGGTGTGTGTGGGCTTTATCAAGTGAAGAAATTACCGAACATATGAGTGACAACTGACAACAGAACCCTTCGGCCAAATAGTAGATTTTCGCGATGATGGAATCTATGTCCCAGGCTAGTTTTGTTAGATTCTAGTGAGAATGTGGGCTATATGGACTACGAGGCGAAAATAAATTCATGAAGGCATTTTTTAGAGTCCATTGTCTACCTTTTGTTTGATTAGGAGGTTCTTGGATGATCTTTTTGTTTTACCTAAGCAATCTAGTAACTCTAATCCGCCTAGAGCAGTCGGTGTAAGGAACATGGTGGTACCTCGGTGGATTCCTTCTTCACAAGGTGTAGCCAAACTAAATGTCGATGGTGTTGTTTCCAGGTCTGGTGCAAACAGGGCAATTGGTGTTATCTTTCGAAATCATGAAGGAACCTAGTATTTAGGTTCATCTGTTGTTATGTTCCCCAATATCACCAACCCAGAAAGACTAGATGTGCTTGCTTGAGCTTTAGCACTTGCGGATGAACTATCGCTCTTGCGGATAGTGTGGTAAATGACATTCAACAAAAGAATGGAGGGTTTATGCAAATATCGTGAGAGATTTCGTCGCGGGCTGAAGCTTTTGATGAAAAAGGCTTTGTGCATGAAGGTGTAGGCTTCAATTCGGAAGCCCACAACTTAGCTAGATATCGCTAGGCTCCTCGTGATACGATAAATCCTATTGCTCAGTAATAAAATCTAGCAGGTTGATCTCAAAAAAGATTAAACAGAAAGGTAGTTGGCCAGGCATGAAAATCGGATATGCCATCGTCAAAAACGAACCAGAAAGAAAAATCTGACGCCAGATGTGCATCCTGGATTCCCGATAGCATATGCCAACGAAGATTCGATGCCCTTTTTCAGACTGCAAAAGGTTTTCACTTTTTCCTTCTCAAATTAAGACCGTGTCTGAATTTTAACCGCTATTCAGTTCAATGCACAACATCAAAATTTAAGGAGAGCAGATCAAGGCAACATTCTTAACATCTAACGAGCCTGCCTACCCCGTTACAGGCAAAATAGCAAGGGACGATGCAAATCTAAAATTATTTACACGCAAAGCAGCAAGGCTCAGTAAATTACAACCATCAGATATAGTATGTACTACTACTACTACCTCTCCGTCCCATAATATAAGACGTTGTCATAACATGTTATATTATGAGACAGAGGGAGTAGTTAGTAAGCTAGCCATGAAACCGGGTGCAGGACGTTTCTTCCATCCCATGACTTACTTACACTGGCCTCTGCCAACTTATCTAGTTTTTAAGGTGCAAAGCTAAAAGAGAAAAAAGGCTGATAATGTTATGTAAACCCAGACAAAGCTCTACACAGGTTCTGAAGGATTGCCAAGTTCACAGCGGTTCTTACTATGGCTCCCCTCCTCGACGACTACACACTAGCCTACAGGTCAGTGTCTGGAGCTGATACGGAAGCAGAGGGAAACGGAATCTAGAGGGTCAATCAAGCGCAAGTCGGTCCATCACTGGTTTACAATAGGGAGAATCATATGTACACGCGGGTAGAGCCGGCGGCATGTCGTCGTTGGCTATTTGATCATCACCACGGACCGGTCAATGTTCTTCGCAAGCACTGTCTCTTCTTCCGTGCGAATTGATCCTTCGCCATTTCGGGTGCCTGTTAGCAGTGACATGAAAAATTCCCGTCAGTACATGAATTGGGATTTTAAATTCTGAAACTTCTTGAACTAGTCGATGGGGCAAATTTTAGAAGGCAATTATTCCTGGCTGATTTGAACAGAGCGCAGCAAGAAAGTAAAGATTTGAAATCCAAATGTCAATAGTTAATTCATTTTAATTAAAACTGAGTACGCAAACTTCATCAAACCATGGCATATGAAGAAAAGAGTGGTAGACTTTTCGCAAATAAAAAAAGATGTGATCGACATTGCATTTTAAATTAATACGGATGAATTAAATCACTTATTATTGTTCCAAATAAGTATATAACCAATCAAAGTTCGAGACTCCCAATAGTACTTTCGTTTACACATTTCAATTGTTTATAGTTTAAACAATATAGAACTTCCACCATATAACTTAAATACTGAAATAGTTTTTTTAGTAAATTTGACCATTACCCCCTACATGTGTCATGGTGACACGGAATACCTCATTTTAAATTTTATCTTCCTATTTTAACCCAACATTTGTGCATTATTCTGCAATTTACCGAATTTCAGAACTTTTCACATTCTAACAAGGTGACCCCGCTTGTCGGGACCCACCGACTCGCATGCCACGCAGATGCCAGGTCAATTTTTTTTATAGAAGGCAAACTTAAAACATAGAAGAATCATGTCACCTATTTTGATTCTAAATTAGGTGAGTTCTTAAATTCGTTGAATTATATTCTAAAGCTTAACTTAGTCATAAAACATTTATACATTGTAGGAAAATATTGACATAGAAAGTAGAATCTATACTTGGAAGTTTTGGGATTCTCCTTACAAAAGTAAAAAAAAAAAAAAACACAACTATATATGTTATAGAAGCATGCTTAGGCTTGTAAGGTTGTAACTCTACTCTTTCTATCAATGAATCCAGACGCAAGCTTTGCATTTTTGCAGAAAAAAAATAGAAGCATGCTTAGGACTCCAGCATCTAACTAAATTTTCCGACAGAAAATGCAATGTACCAAATAATGGATGAATTTCTTGTGTTGTTTAAGCAAAGCGGACAGAATACCATATTGGTCTATACAGAGAATTAGGTAAGTTTGTTATTGATATAAGACAATCAATTACCTCGTTTTTCTGCCTTTCCATGATCTCTTTCTGCATGATGATGGAAATAGGAGGATTAGTACTTCGTACTCAATAAAAGAGTTCATACTCTTGTTTAAAGTATGGTATTATTAGCCCTATTTACTGAGATGTTTGGTAGTCATAAAAAATGTCTAATCTATGCTAGGAGCATAGGATCAGTACAAGTTACAACAATATGAATCGCGAGTATGATATCCTTTCTACTACTATTGTGACAAATATATAAAATGTTCATACAAAACTAGTGCTGCTACATTCTTGATATAACTGAAAATGACGAAGTGAAATTCGATGCAACACTTCTGAATATGAGACTATACCCATCACCTGAAATTGATAAGGGAAACTACTGCAACAACGAATTATTGTGAATCTAAAACATAGTATAATGCAGAAGAGAGCTAATGTTTCACAATTCAGTTCAAAGACTAGAAAACGGAGGCATTATCCTTTGTTTCTGAGAAACAGAGGCTGTATCAATGTACAGGAACAAGTGATAGTGAATGCTTCAGCTCAACTCTGATGCCAACAACATGGACAAAATAAGCAAAGCAGTTAAAGTGGGCTCTACAAGCTGAAACTATCCCCTTTTACACAAAATGCACTGAAGTAGCACATTTAACATGTCCAATATCAGGGTTTGTAGAAAAGTTACCTGTTTTCTCACCAGTTCCGCGTTCAAGTCCTTGAGTTTCTGAACTTCAGCTTCCAACTCCATCGTGTAAGCCTGTGCAGATAAGGAAATTGTTACCAAAATAGGAAACTTCAGAAGAGGTTTCCTAGCTTACAGGTTGAGGTATCTGAAATGCTATTTCTATATATGATCATATTTTCAGTTCAGCATGGCTTCATGAGTAAGTACAAATGCATGGATTGAGTAAGAAATGTTAAGACCTGCTTGCGGGCACGGGACCTCGCTGCGGACTCCCTGTTCTTGATCATCCTCCTCTGCCTCCTCTCCACCACCTTCTCCACTCCGCCGCCAGTCCTTCTCCCCCTCACAATCCCCTCAAACGAATACGGCATTGGCTCCGACGGCGATGACAGATCCTCGCTCCCCTTGCTGCCAGAATCAACCGTGTTGACCGCAGTTTGCACAGCAACGGCGCCGCCTCCCATACCCACTGGCATCGGCATGAGCCCATTGCCCAAGGCCAGATCCCCCATGACGACCGGCGGGAAGCTCAGAGCCGCCGCACCGGCGTCGTTGGCGCTCGGGAAGTTCCCGTAGAAAGAAGTGGCTTTAGGAGCAACAGGGACCGGCCGCGGCTGCATGGGCGGGGGCTGCACAGAGGTGGTGGGGAGCTCTCGCACCACGCCGGCTTTGACCAAGAACTCCTCCAGGGTCATCTCCCCGAGCGTCGCCTGCCGATGGGGCTGCGGTTCGCCACCGTCCGCCCCCACCGGGAGCGGGTCGACGCGCACGAGGTTGCGCCACACCTCATCGACCGTCTTGGCGCTGAGGGTGCGGGGAAGAGCGAGAGAGCCCTGGCGCTGCAGCGACGTTGGCGGCTCGCCCGAGCCCGCGCCGGGGGCCGCGCCCGAGGCAGAGGCGGAAGCCATGGCCTGGCTCTCCTCGGCGGTCCAGATGCTCCGGAGCAGCTCGTCCATGTTCATGGAGCTGAAATCCTTCCCGAGGCCGCTGCCTCCCGCGCCGGCGCCCCCGCCGAGCGTGCTCTGGAACTCCTCTAACGTCAGCGAGTAGACCGACCCCTGCCTCGTCAGCGGCGCCGACCCATCCGCCGCCGCCGGCTTGCGCTCCGAGGACGACCCGCCGTTGCTGTTCTTGAACTCCATAATCCCTTGCCAATCCTCTGTCAGCATCAAACGCGCACGGACACCAGGAGAGAATTCGCAGCAAGGGCCCTCAAATCGCAGCGAGTCACATGCGTTTCTTGGAAAGGCTGGAGGTAGAGGAGGGAGTGGTGGGTGAGAGGCAAAGCTTAGGCGAGGCGAGTGGCGAGAGTGAGACTTGACGACGACGACGACGAGTTTGGTGTTGGTGGTGTGGGTGCGAAATGTGGGTGGGTAGCGGCGGGCGCAGAGGATCCTGGTCGTCGTGGGCAGCGCAGTGGAGCGGGCGGGGCGGGAGTGCTCCGGCCCGGTGATTAATACGTGGCGGGCTCTCGACGCGCGACGGGGACCTGGGGACCAATCAGCGCGCAACGCGTGGAGGCGTTGGCTCCGTTACTTGCTTCCATGGCGGCTTCCGGACAAAAAATATCCCCCCGAGGCCAGGGCGGCTCATCAGTCGGTGGGGCCCGCGCCTGGCCCTCCGCCGTTGGGGATTTCGGTGGGGATGGTGGTTGGTGTCTCCCTTCACCGTGGGCCGACCTGCTGGGTTGTGTGCACTAAAAATAGAAGAGTTTTGTTCTTTACAAGATTGAGGTTTTTGAGTTCAACCTCCAAATTTGACACATTTGGTGAGGTTTTTGAGTTCAACCTTCAAATTTGACAGGTTTGGTTGGGGGCGAACATCAAACCCGTTAACAATTTATAAGTTAGTAACTAGAAATGATAAAAGCTACAAAAATAACTATTATCATAGGTGAACACTTATGTATGGTTCTCGACCCGGTCTAGCTCACTGAATACATGATTATGTGAAATCTCGTGTATACACTCATCCTTTTTCATCTGTGCGACAATTTAATACATCGAAAGTGAAAATGACCTGTGAGTACACTCGTCACGATCGGCGCGGTTCCAATCAAGAAGACAAAGTCGTAGAAGGCACTCATGGAGCCCAAGTCTGGTTGGTGTTCTTAGAGTAGAATCCTCATGGTTCATGTGCCGGCCTCCCGGGGGTGGGCGGTTCGCCCCTTTATGGCAACTTTGCGTAAGCAAACCTCTGGCTTGATGAGGAAAACGTGGTCGCTCCGTCAGCGTTTTCTTTGATAGATGAATGATGCATATACTTTGGAACGTCTGGAAGAAACGATTAGATAGACGTATCTCCAATGCGCAAGGCTAAATTGTCGTGAGTGTGGCATCGTCGCCTCTCGACAATATTAGTGACCAAACCGCTTGTGGGATAATGTTTTGGGAGTCGTCCCATGTAAACTCTAGGAGCTTCTTTTGTCAAGTTCCCTTAAAAGACAAGCACACATTGTAATTACTATTTTCAAGCCTAGTTACCCCCCTTCCCTCCCCCAAAATGTAAGGTGTTAGGTGTATTTTTTCATACGGTGAGACAAGACTTTGACCAATAATTCAATTAATATGATACAGAATCACAATAATCCTTGTAAAAACAAAATAATAAGTATGTTCTATATAACATAATGACATCAATTTTATTCCACATATAATATTGATGTAACAATTTTTTGTTAAGATGTTGTCTTCATGAATTAAAATACACCTTACATTTTGGGATACGGAATGCTCCTGTACCATTATTATTATTTGGAAATAATAACCAACCCATGTCGACATTCTTCTTTCAACACAAAATTAAATATAAAACCGAAATTTTAGATAGGTGTTTGGTTTATCAAGATTTTATTTAACAATTAATAGACCAACAAATTAGCTCTCAGTGCTTGTTAAAGAAAAACATGTTGGCACGGTCCTTTTTTTAGCTTAAAGTGGTTGTATCCACTGCACAAATAGATAGAAGAGATAACCTAGTTTATAAGGAAATCCGGGTACAAAAATCATACAAACTATACAATGCCCTGCTTATAAGAAAATCATGGCTAAAAAGACGCACAAGTGAGGAGAGCCGCCGCCCACATGACACAAGACCACCAAACGCCACAAACACACACCTCCGACTCCGGGGCCGCCGCCCCGACATACACCACTCGGCACCAAAGCCACGGACGAGCCACCCAACTGACTGCCCGTAGACCTCGAACACCGCACCAAATCCGGGGCCGCCGCCCCGACGTATCAACCAGATCAACCTTCACATTGCTTGAAGGCGATCCAGTCGGGTCGACGAACCCTCTTCCTGTGCAGTCTTCATCCAGGTCGCTACCCAGACCCACGGAAGACAACAACCCTGCCTCATAAAACCGTCATAGCGTGGGAGCCCGAGGCCACCGCCCCGAGATCCACCTCCCCCTGCCACCGAAACTCACCCGCCAGCTGCCGCGAACCAACCGCACCGTGATGGCCTGGGTATCCAAGACGACGCCACCAAGAAGGCAACACGTCCGTCGCCATCGTCCGCTCCGGAGGAGCCTCGGTTTTCACCCGAATACCATAGGACCGCTCACGTCGGTCAAGATGGAACCACCACAATGACGCACGGTCCATTTTTTCACATGATAGTTGCATGTGATGAGATCAACTTGATTAATAATCGTCTAGATGCATGAGTGATTGATATGGTGATGCCATGTCTTCTATCATATATGGGTTTACTTTAGTTGGCGATATGAGTATGCTCTCAGGTACAATCACAATATAAGTGGTTCTCACCGAACTTAATCTGCTAATTTGAAAAGCTAGTTGAGTTGACAATCTACGAAGCTACTAAGAGACAACATTACTCTTCTAAATGACTTGTCGACATCGTCCTCAGAAAAAGACTCTGTCAAGTCTCAATAGTGACTATGAAGAACATGTGTTTATTGACTTATTGCACTGATTTTTTTTTTGAGGGTCACTTATTGCACTGAATGGATGACGCAGGTCGTGCTGGTGTCACCATGGTTCCATGGCATGACACCGCTCTTTATTCTGAAGTTAAATCATGGGACGTCCCAGCCCATTGCCAAGTTTTTTTTTTAGATAAGGGGGTGCGGGTCCCCGGCCTCTGCATCCAAGAGATGCACACAGCCATCCGCAATTATTTAAAACATTCAAATATTCAGGTTTACAATTCAAGGATCACATAACGTGGCTACAAAAATCAGCCACTCAAACATCAAAGAACTATGCATCAATTCTTTTAGAATGAAGCCACCCAGCCCGGTTGAAGATAGCCCGCACGACCGTCAGCAAACGGGTACATCCGGCATCCATAAGACCACGTTGGTCCGCCGGGAGTATGAATGCCCATAGGTGTATCCAGTAGCACGCCTTGTGAATAACCTGCAAATAATAGATAGAATTCGTTTTGTTAAAGACAATATCATTTCTGCAATTCCAAATAGCCCACAAGATGGCCGCTACGCCAATCCGAATGCGAGCCTTTGTAATTTTATCAATCCCATTCAACCAAGTACCGAAAATGTTGTTTATACTAGAAGGTGGAGATATGTTAAAAGTAAAATAGCCCATTGCCAAGTGATTTCCAATCAACGATCACATCCCAAAGACCTCCCTCTACGCACCAATAAACTCAATCTACGTACTTGGGATCGATGGCTAATCAGTCCCGTTCGAGCAGGACCGTCACCCCGTGGATTTTGTAAGCGAAAGCCCCCCAAAAAAAAGGTTATAGCAAGAGAGATGTCCATCCACAGAAGTGAGGTGCTAAATTACACGTTTGATAGGGCTCACGAGATATATTTGTCCTTTTCTTTTCGGTGTTTAGAACTGCACTAATTAATTAAAAACCTTTCCTGACATATTTCTTAATTTAAAACATTTGGTTATTGTTGACGAAAAACAAAAAACTCGTTGCATACATTGATAGTACAAAGAATGACTCGGTTTATAACAGAAACCACACCTGAAATCCACACAACAACTAGCGGAGGTAGACCAGCAGCACGTGTCGAAGCGCGGCACACCAACGTACATCAACATAACATCAATAACAAACACCGCCACAACCACTTCCCTTGTTTGAGCGTCGCTGGCACAATCTTAACCTTCTCGATACGGTTAAGATCGAGAGAGGGGTGCTGGAGTTTGTGTTGTATTAGGTATATCATACCTTGTAGCTTTTGTATCTTACCCGCATTGGATTAAGACTTGTATTTTATACCTCATATACACTAATATATAAAACGTACACACCAAGCCAAGGGTTGTGCGGTTCCCCACAAGACTCTCCAAACCCTAAGTTTTACAAGAAGTCACCATAAGGCGTCATTTACTTCGATCTGGAGTGGTGAAACTTCAAAATTGCGAAGTCATCATAACGTTTCGCTATCAACAAGAATGTCCCGCTATAGCTATCCGGTTAATCACTAGTTTTTTTTTTGTAAATTTGGTCGCGTGCATCCTTTGTGTCTTGACTAGCACTTGTGCAGAGCTAGGTGTAATTGACATTTTCTTGATATTAATATATTCTATTTATCGTAAAAAAATCAATAGAATGTTGTCTCTCACTCAAAGAACAATCATTGAAGCTTAACCATATCTACATGAATAGGCCTCTGTGACAACCATCTTTATTCGCTCTGATGTATCTTCAAATCTTTTGTGTGTGTTTTCTGCAAGATTGCTTATTAGGAGTTAAGCATGTCACAAATTCGATATATGAGGTTGTCAGGTCATAGGGAAATCTTTTTTTTTTGAAACAAGCATTATTTCTGGTCTTCCATATTGTTCAGCATACGACAGCTCCACAAGAAAACAACAGGTTTCATTGTGAAACTAGAAATAAAAGGCATCAAGCCACATGGATTATGACACATCAACACTCAGTGTCACTTGCTACATGACATCACATTTCGAGTTCTGAATCGGATAATGCATTAGATATGTTATAAGTAGATCAAAGTCTTGGTTAGAGGATACTTTTGATTAATTTAGAGAACAAACCTGTGATCGGTTTTAGAAGAGTGCTTCTATCCCCAAGATCATATCCTAGGTCTGATGATGTGGTTGTCTAATTAATGTGTATTATCTTTTATGTGGATGCCAATGCTCTCGTCGAAAGCAAGGAGCCTGTGGTGTCTTGTCAATCTCCACTTCGGTCTTTAGTAAACATTGTGTTATCATGTGTATATTGGCGTGTTTCTTGTGTGTGTGTGCATACCATCCTTGTGCTAAGTGTTTAGAACGAAAGAATATATGTGATTAATTTGGGAGAGCGGATAAATGGCTCCCGAGCTCTAGGGAGCTCTTTTTTTGAAAATTCGAAACTGACATTTGGAAGTTTCAAAAAAATTGAAACAAAACCCTAGATGTAGACAACGATGAAATAATAGTGTGCAATAAACCAATCCAAAATTCTTTACATTTCAGTCTGAGCAAAAATTAAAATGTGTACATCTAGATGCGTGGAAGAGCGCAATTTTAAAAACTTAAAAATTTATCAGATTTATCATTTTTATGTAGCCTAGATGAAATGAATTTGAATTGTTATTTTGCATTCGGGTAGAGTTCAATATTATCTACACATATGATTTTTATTCATTTTTTAAAAACTTATAAATGATAATTTCCAAATGACCACCATCGAGCTCATACTCATTTGTGGTTCCTGAGAGCAACTCCAGCCGTCCCCCCGAGAGCCCCCCAGGACCCCCTTTTTGACGCCGGCGGCCCATTTTTCCCGTAGTCGCCCCCCCAGCGCCCCCCCCCCCCAGGCCTCTTTTTTCGTCGGATTTGGCCCAATTTTTATCCGGCGTCCCAGGCCGAACCCAGCGCCCCGGGTTTGGCCTGGGGGCGCCGGCGAAAGGGAAAATGGCGCGAAACCGAGGGAAACCGCGCGAAGCTCCGGCGGGCCCGCCCTGTCAGCGGCACACCGCTTCGTCGTCCTCATCGCCTCGCCTTTCGCGTCGCATTACTGCTCCGCCCTCTCCCCGCCGTGTCAAATCGGCCACGCGGCGGAGTTAGGCGCGCCGCAGTTACTGCCCCGCCCTCTCCCCGACGGTATTTATTTACTGCCCCTCCTCTCACAGCGAGCACACCCCCGCCGAGCACGAACACATCCTCGCCGAGCACGAACACCCAAACCCCTCGCACACACACACGCGCCGGAATGGATCCAGCAAGCGGCGCGGCGGCCAACGGCTTCGGCCGGAACTGGCTCCAGGACTGGGAGGCGCGCCTGCTGCACGAGGCGGGCTACCCATGCCCGCCCGGCATGAGGCTCCCCGGAGCCTGGCAGCTCAGCCAGATGGGGTTCCCGGTCCCCCCCACCCCCACCGGCGATGAGCGGCTGGCGGAGATCTACGCCGCCCGCGAGCGGCTGACAAAGGAGGAGCAGGCCGATCCCATCTGGGATCCGGAGAACAACGTGACCTGGAACACGTTCTTCTCCGACCGCGCCAGCGCCAGCACAACGACTACCCCGGCCCGGCGACCCACGCGCCCAAGCGCAACAACAGCGAGGGCCGGAAGAAGTGGTGGGGCATGCCCGGCCGCTCGCTGGCGTACGTCCTCGACTACATCGAGGACGGCAACGAGCCGCGCCTTCAGGGCCCGTCGGCGGCGCGACAAGGATGGACGGCGCGGAGGATGTCATTCTCGTCGTCCTCCTCTTCCGACGCCGCCCGCTCCTCTTCGGACGCCGCCCGCTCGACGCCGTTCGCCCGCGTCAAGGAGGAGCCGGCGGACGAGCCGCCGCGAAGGAGCGGCTCCCGCGGCATCGTCATCAGGGAGCCCGGCGCCGGCGGGAGCTCCTCCCGCCTGCTGACGCCGAAGAAGGAGCCCGGCACCGGCGGCCGCGCCTTCAAGAAGAAGGTCGTCGTGAAAGAGGAGGCCTACGACGAGGAGGCGGCCGTGCGGGCCGCCATGGCGGCCAGCCTCAACGACGTGCCTCCGGCGCCGGTGGACTTCGCGCTGCAATGGTCGGCCACCGAGCACGAGCGGGAGGAGGAGAAGCGCCAGCAGCGCATTGCGGCCGAGGAGAGGGAGCTCCTCGCATGCTACGAGCGCCGCCGCCGCCGCCGTCAGGAGCCCCTCCCGCCTGCTGACGCCGGGCCGGCTTACGTCATGCTGGACGGCAGCGACGAGGACGACATCGGCGCCGGCGGGAGCTCCTCCCGCCTGCTGACGCCGAAGGATGAGCCCGGCACCGGCGGCGACGGCGCTGGGTGTAGTGCTCCTGCTCCTCCTCCGACCGGCGGCGACTCCGACGACTCCGACGGCGGGGACTACACGCGGTTCTACCGCTACTTCGGCATGTAGACGCCGCGCCCCGTGTTTTAATTTTTTTTCTTTATTTAGTTATCTTTGTATGATATCCTCCGTGTTCGACGAAAAAAACGGCAAATTTGAACAAGTTTCGTCCAATTCGCGTTTTTATGTCATGTTTTTGCCGTTCCGCCTGGGGCCGCGGCTGGGAATCGTCCCGCCCCCAAGCCGTTTTTTTCCGCCGGCGCCCCCCAGCATGTCCAAAAAACGTCGGCAATTCGGCCTGGGGGGCAAACGGCTAGAGTTGCTCTGATTAATTTGGTTCCTACAGCAAAACTTGAAGATTCGTGATGCACAACATCTTCCTGTCAGGCCATCACGTGGAGGTAGGCACGCAAGACAACAAATTCGTTATGGTCAAAATATCTTATCCAAACCAGCAAGGGCCCACAAGATATTTTAAAGTATAGTACCGAAAGTTCAAATGTGTGGAAAAGGTATTCGATCGTGTGCGGCACAACATACAGAGTGATCCCCTCGACGATAAAATAACATTCAGAATGATCCACTACACCAACCACCTGCATCAAAGGAAAAAAGAGCAAAGTGACAATACAAAACCAAAAGTACAGTTCGATTTACCGGGGATGGAAACAAGGGGCAATGACCCCTATAACTTTTGCATGTTGCGAAGATATCGGCTAATGTTTTGGCCAGGCCAAAAAAAAAAAAAACCGTGCAAGTTTCAAACTGCTGACCTAAGCGAAACTGCGAGCGAGTGGTCTCCTCTCACGACGCGACCTCACTTTCTCCTCCACCTTCTCTTCCTTCATCCCGCAAGATGGCGTCAGCAACGTCGACACGACCGTTAGAAAGCCGCAGTAGAAAGGTGTCGAGACTAGAGTGAGCAATGGACTTATCACGATCGGTGGTGGGTGGGGATGCGGCCGGCGACGAGATCTGTTGTCGTGGGGGATTTCGAGGGGATGCCCGGGCCAGTGAAGGTTGTGATTGAGAAGGGCAAGGCGGGGAGACGATCGTGGGCGGTGGTGGCAGGTGGTTCGGCCGGCGGTGGCTATGGGGTCGAGATCTTCTTCCTCCAGACGTTGTTGTTTGCTGTCGGAAAACTGAGCGACCGCTGGCACAAGCGATGAATAGACTTGCCCTAACCTATGCTACTTCTTTTGAATTAGATAAAGTTTCACATATGAAGTAGATTATGATTACTCATTTATTTGTCCTTTTACGAATCGTTGTTTTGACAAAATAGAAGGAGCTACCCGTCTATTGACGAAGCAACGGCGTATTGCTAAGGCGACGACCAGGAGTCATAACATGATTTAATATGTTCGTACATCAGTTACCGGCAATCAATCAGTTCACCGAGAAACGGAAAATGGCATGACATCATCATACGGTAAATTGCAAGTAGAAGTATCTCGTTTTGTTTTTATGTGAATTATTATTGCTTTGGATCCGGGGTGAGGGACAGGAGACATGTCACGAAGAACCTTCCCTTGTACGACACTTTTTATCTGAACCTTTGCTTTTTATCTCAACGTTGGAAAGCTGCAAACATGATAATGTCTACCTTATCTAGTTCGCCTTTTTTTTCTCCTCCCAAAGAAGCAACTGTAGAGGCAAACTCGGTGTGATCTCGGGTCTCAGAGCATCTTCACTGGGAGTGCCTAAATTGTGTCCGGCACACCTCCATTGAAGGCCTAATTGGAGGGTGCCGGACACTTGTCCGGCGATTTTTTTCCTCCCACACCGGCACCGCCTAAGGCTGGTGCTAGTGGGGGCGGTAGCCGGGGCGGTACCGCCCGGCGCGGGGCGAGAGGGAGGCGAGAGGGAGGCGGGACGGCAGCGGGGGGCGATGGATCCGTCGCCCGGCGGTAGCGGGCGCTACCGCCCCGCTGTCGCCCGCGTTGGCGGCGAGAGGGAGGCGAGGAGGAGGCGAGAGGCGGGCGAGAGCGGGGCGGCGCGCTGGCGGCTGCAGGCGAGAGGGAGGCGAGAGGCGGGCGTGAGAGGCTGGCGTGTGGGTCCGCCTGGAAGAAAAGTGAAAAAAGAGGGGTGACGTGGCTATAGCCTGGGACTACAGCCCGTGCACTGGCACCGTAGGGTGAGAGTGTGGTGAGAGTGGGGTGAGAGTGGGGGTCAAAGCTGACGTGGCCTCGCTATCATGGGCGGTGCACTGGCACCAGCCTAAACGGGCAGACCCCAAACAGATTTTTTTTTAATATTGTAATAAATTTTATTCGATTGAAATAGAAAGTTCGATACAATTTCATTCGATTTCGATACAACTTGATTTAATCTAAAACTAATCCTAAAATTCTACGACAGACTCCGAGACTTTCCCGAGCTCGACCTCACATATGTCGATTGCGGAGGATTCCAGGCAAAATGTATCTCTGCTTGAGCTCATCCTCACCGGCACTGGTCGAGCTACTGCTCACAGACGAATATATGTCTGGTCAAGTGGCCATTTCAGGCTCATAACGTTGATATCGATGATCGACGTAGGCCGTAGAGAAACCACTGCGTGACCAGAATCTTGAAAGCTCTCATCCGGTAGGGAATCGATATCAATGGTCGGCGTAGCGTGGTGGCGGAGAAAGAGCTGGCTCCTCCTCGTTGGACACCGGCTCGTGGTCGTCGTCGTCGGTGCGTAGCTGTGGAGGCGGCAGGCGTGCTAGGACCTCACAATGGCGTCCCAGTACGCCGCCGACGCGTTGAACGGAGGCACATGGCTCCGCTCCTCCTCCGTCACCGCGCCGGCGACGTCCGCCTGCCACATCGACTGGATGTACTCCAGCCTCGCCTACCCGGTCAGGGGTGGCGCAACCGGGACGTTGTCCAGGTTGACCAGCCAGCCGTCCGGCAGGCTACGGGCGGCGGGCATAGGAAGGTAGTCGCGCACGAGCTGCTCCGCCTCCTCCACCATCAGCGGACGACGGTCGTCGGCCTGCGGGAGTGGAGGAGCCGGAGGGGGTGGTGGTGGTGGCGCCACAGCCCTAGCCGCCGCAATCCGGATCCCCTGGATCCGGCGTAGCTCGTTGTGGCGTTGGCAGCGCACCAACGATATCGCGTCAAGGCGCCGGCGCCGCTCGTAGCTGTGCGACTGCAAAGAAAGGAAGAGGGGCGGTGGTGGAGTGTGTGAGTCGAGACTCGAGAGGGCTGTGGTGGCTTTTTAAAGCCGGTCGGCATGCATGTCGCCGCGTGGATGCCGAGCGGAGATGCCATCGCCATTAACGCCAAGACGGCATGCATGCCGCCGCGTGGGCTCTGCGGCGCTGCTACAAGGCGACGCTTCACTGTGCCGCCCACCTAGCCACTGAAACTATGCGCCGCCTGACGATGCGATGATGCGACGACTCGCCTCTAAAACGATGCGTCGCCTGCATCGCTGAGTCACTGCCGCGTGCCTGCGCCTCGCCGGGTCGTTTCGTGTGTATGACTAGCGGGCCATATCTGTCGGAGGCTCGGGCCGGACAGTGTCCGGCACCGCGAAGGCAGCCCCCAAAGTTGGAGGCCCTACTCGCGGTGCCGGGCAGATTTTGGACCGAACGAAGGCTTTGCGACCCGGTGTGGCCTGTTTTTCTGTCCGGCGCCCTAAAGGAGCTTTACGGCCCCTTTTACGACCCCCGTGGAGATGCTCTCGTGATCACTCCCTTGGCGACCGGCACACGTAACATTAAGGGCGTGTTTGGTAGCATTTGAACCAGCCGACCCACTATTTCTGAAAGTAAGACATAAGAGAGCAGCAGCAATCCTAGCAAAGAAAATAAGACATGTTCCATGGTGGTGTACATCCAATCCCACCCAACTAGGGCTCAGTTCTTCTACAGATCTCTCCAACGATCACTGCATACACTGCACACACACCTGAAGCACCACACCAAAAGCAGAAACAACACATTCCTACGAGGCCTGCCTGAAGCACAGGCACGCAATGGCTAGCGACCAGCAAAGGGTCACACTGCCTGTAGCACCTACAACTACAAGGCTACCGATGGTAAAAGAGATCTCTACCATTGTGCTAACCCTGCAGAAGCATCTCGCTCCTTTCCTCGGTGGCTCCATTTTCTCTTGTCCCCTCCTCCCTGGCAGATTCATATCTTGACAGCGCATGCATGCGTGCAGGGTCCCCGTTGGAGCTGGGGCAGAATATTCTGAAAACGCGACGGGGTTCAGTTTACAGCTGAGGGAGAGACTGGCTGTCTGAGCTGTGCACTGACGAGTCTCTCAACTTCGCTCGAACCTCCTTGCTCAAGGCCTGAAAAATTAACAGAAAGTGAATACAGAATCAGATTTATCGGAAAGTAAGGGAGTGATATATGCCAGTATCTGAAGAGCTTTTCATCAAAAGCATGCAGTGGAGATAAGTTGCAAATACAGTTCATGAAATGTATAAGACAAATGATTGCTTGCTTATTCATTGACAGTGTAAAAGGTCTTGGGTAATTTAAAAGCTCAGCTATAATACTGAGATCTGTACAGGTCACAGTGTTACCTCCACCAGAGGTGATTGGGCCACTTGCTTCAAGTAATTTCTCAACAATTATATTCTTACAAGCTCTACACAAGCGACTAACCTACTGAACATGTTACAGAAAGTTCCATAACAATCCAGGAAGTTTGACAGATTACGTATTCATGTGCCGTCATAAAAACTATCTGACACACTAAATTGGGCGACATAGTTATGAACTATCTTCAAACATCGGTGGGGCATATAGCTAAACTGTTTTCCCAGGACGATATATACTGAAAAGTGGGTACTGGCAGTGTCATGGCTTTATACTATTCTGCCTGATGTAACAGAAAGAGCACAGCATCGATTCTGATGTGATTGTGGCTTTATTTAAAACACGTTCTCTAGAATATTCATCAACACAGATAACATGTACGGCAGGTATCAGCATGCAACTTACTCGGTAGTGGGATTGTATGATACTAGAAAGCATGGCAAGTGAAGCAGCCACTCAGAGATCTAATCTGCCTATTCTTTGTAACGCGTGATGTCCTTTTGCCCTTCCTGGAAATTTGTTCATCTTGGCTTTCTGTTGCTGCATCACGCATCCCTTGTGCTTTTCTTTGAGCAGACCTGAGGGTGTTCAGAATTCTGTCCAGAGAAGATGATCTTTTCTTCTCGAGTTTCATCTGAGAAAATCAAAGTGTGGATGCAATCAATTCAGAGGTCAACTAGACAGTAATAGGGAATATCAAAATAATGAACAATCTTGCAGAAAAAAAAAAGCAAGAACCAACTCAATTGTGAGCATTAAATACAGATATACAATATATACCCTTTAACAAAAAAATGACATGGAACGACAATTACTGATAGACATGCTAAAGTTTCACACGGGTCCCAATATTTTTCTAAAAGGATGTAGGCCCTCATATTATTTCCAATGAGCTAGTAATTACTTGGGCTGCTGGAATGTATGTTAGAAAGGTTATGTCTGGGAAAGAATGACTGAAAGCAATAGCTCCCCAAGAAAATGACTGTTGTCTTGTCTAATTGGATTGCATACTTGCTTGCACTAAGCAGTTATTCTGATGAAAGATGTTTCTCAAATGCTTATTATAACGGTGAAAGAGGATGCCAACCCTAAGATGAGCATAATTTCATCTTCTTCTGTAGCTAGGATTGCTAAGTGCACTATTCAGATCCTGTGATGCTACGACTAATATTTATAAATTAGTAATATATTTCAGCAGGGATCTAACTGTTTAATAGGATAACAGTCAGAAATAGAGCGAGGCACATACCACTAATTTCTGAATTGCAGCCTCAGCTTTGGCTTTTTGAAGATTCTCCCAAACAGCAATTTTTGCTTCTTCTCTCTGAACCCTTTTAACAATGTATAGAGTGATCAGCATTTCATGGTTTCATGGAATACATTTGGTTGCAGATTCTGTAACAACAGTAATAGATTTGGATGTTTGGACGGCATAAGAGATAAAAAGGACATGTTATTTCTAGTCCGAAGTTAAGCTTCAAATATTGCTTTATGAAGCAGATCAAAATAATAAAGGTATGACCGACCAAAGAAGCAGCATTTATCTTAAGCATCGGTCCTTACTTTGATATGTATGTTGCTTCAGCTGATTTCCAGGAAGGAGATTTTGAGTCCACCGCCTTTTTATTCCACTCTAAGATATTCGTAGCTTGTGTTACATGTTTCTTCGACCATCTGGTAAGAGTCACTCGGTCATCCATCTGCACGTCTCTGATCTCAAGATCAGAGAAACAGCCCTCCCTTTCTTTGGCTTGTTGCATTGATAATGAGCGGATAAATGAAGGCCTGGCGCTGGGCGAAGATGACCTACTTAGCTCTGGACTAGTTTGAGTTGCGGTATCCTTCCTTGAAACTGTAGGGATAATAATGGGGGTTGAATCTTCTTTGAACTCCATCTCTTCGTCTGATATGGAACAAAAAAAATAGCACCAGCTGAAGATTAACTTAATTTTCGTTACATACTACTACGTATATCATTAACTTTATATGATATTCACAAGAGAAATGCTACAGTTGTGGTCAATTATCAAGATGCCAAATGCCTAAAACTACTACATGCAACTCATGAGGAGCTTCACAATTTTGACAATGCATCAGTAAACAATGAGAATACCTCAAAAAAAGGGTTGTCCTCTGCACATTCATATACCATACTTCATCACCAAGCAATAGATTAAAAACTATGGATAGCAATTCTTCTAAATACCTTGTACAGATTCTTGGGTGCTAGGCAATGAAGCAGATGAGTCAACTGCAGTATCTAGTCGCCGGCGCACTCTGGTAGATCGAATAGCAGGAGACCCGCTTTTTGCTAGAGAAGACCTGCCAACAATGCCAATACTGAATTCGTCACCAGCTGTTCCGCTTGTGTACCTCCCAACATTAATTTTTCCGGCAGAATGATGTTCAGGTATCAGTACTCCCGCCAAGAAAGGAGAGTTTGCTGTCAAATGTCCAACTCTCCCACTGTCAAACAATGACACAGATGAAGATACCGATGAATATTGTCCACCAAGTCTTCCAGGAGGTCCTAGAGGACCACTTTTGGCCTTCGGTCGCCGAGCGGGCAAGGAGGTCTTCCCAAGCGCATCAGTGGAGCTCGGACTGAAGATCCACCTCTCCGCATCCTCCCATTTCGAGGGCAATGTCCTCCCATTGCTGAAAGGAAATGCCATGCTGGTGGCTGGGTACTTCCTATTATTACCTTTAGAAGAAGGAAGGGGTACTCTCTCCGAGCTCCACCCCTTCTGGTACCCCAAGACGGATGAACGGTGCTGGCGCGGATAGCTTGGTGTACCCGGACTAGGAAATACGCCTGAGCTGATCTGTGATGGCAGAAGTCCCTTGCTTACAAACGCGGCACCTCCAACCACAAAGCCCGGAGAGAAGGGCGTTCCATTGTACCCTGGGCTGCCGAAGTCAAGCGAGGCTGGCCGCTGCTTCAACCCCTTCCTAGTACCATGCAGGGAAACAACCTCTGTCCGACATCGTCGTTGGTTCTGGCATTCTGTCGAACAGCACACAGGCATACAAAATCAACTACCTCATATACCTACATCTAATCCCGTTGCAAAATTCAAATTTCCTGCTACCTTGGATGGCTCCGCCTGCCGGAGTGTTGGCCGGTTCTTGCCGCGCTTGCGCCCACTCTTCCTTCACCCCACACTGCACCTCGTCGTCGTCGTGGAGCGGCTCGGTGAACGCTGCAGAAGCTTCAGAGAACACGAACTCCCTTTTAAGGGCTGTAAAGCTGAGCTCCAGCGGAGCAAGAACACTGGTAAGAATACAAAGAGTGAGCTGTGTGGCGTGTGCGCTCACCGTTGGAGGATGAAGTGGCGGCCAGCCCGTCGTCTGTCTCCAGATCTGTGTCCATGTCGCCATCCGCGCGCACGAACCCGGCCAAAGGCTGCAGCCAACCATCATCACCTTAGCACCCCCTCACTGATTAGAAAAGTTAATCTAGCAAAGCGAACAGAGGCTGCAGAGAATCCGATCGATCGTGGGTGGGTGGGTGCCCCCCCATTTTCTCCTGCTAGCGATGCAAGATTCAAGATGGCGATGATGGTGCCCATCCTCAGGTCTCAGAGGAGCCTCGGGCCCTCAGGCTTTGTCCCGATCACCAGATGTTGCTAACCATGTTGGTTATGGGTTTTACCATCGCACTAACCTGCTTTCCACTCTCTGGAAAGGCAGCTGAGACAAGAGCGCCATGGCCCATGGGGCAGTCTAGCTAGATCTGCGTGCGTGCCGCCATGGTCGTGCCAGCACGCCACCGCTCGACGCTCGCAGTACTGAGAGATTCCTAAATGCTGACCGATCGAAACGAAATCGACAGAGAAGCCAAGAAAGGCAGTAGCAATGGAGGAGAGGACCGAGGCACCGACCGAGTCGCAGCAGAAGGAGTCGCTGCCGCCCGTCGAGCTGGCAGAGTAGCCGTCGTCCGCCTCCGCTCCCCACCGCCGTCGCCGCGTTGTCCTCTCCGAGGCCGACGCCGACGCTGATACCCCATCCTCCTCCTCCTCCATCACGCCCCGGAACCCGAGCTCGTGATCACCGCCGCCACCACCGCCCCGCATTTTGTCCTCGAGAAACGAGGATCCCACTCACTCCTGCTCCGTCAGTGAGTTCGCTCTGCTCCCATCAATCGTCGGTGTCCATTAAAAGCGGCGGGTATGGAGGCGTGAGGAGGAGTTTGTCGTTTTTAATAGACGTGGCACGGTGGATTGGGACGTGGTGGTGTGTCCGGTCCGGCATCTTTCTCGAGGGGGGAGAAGCCGACGCGACGGGACGTGAGCTGAGCTCAAGAACGTGCGCGCGGCGCTGAAACCAACGGACAGTTTCTTTGATCGCCGCGAGCGGCGCTCCCGTCCATGTCGGTGTCGCCCCGCTTCTTGTTTCTTCTGCCTCGCGGCGCAGGGGGAACGTCACCTACTACTCCACCTACCTCTGGAACTGGATTTACCTGAGCATAGTTTTCTCGTGACGATTTTATCCGAAACTCGCCGGAGCGCGTGCAGAGGTTCCGGACGAACCATGGCAACCGACGGCCGGCGTGTGATCGAGGAGTAAAAATGCGGGCGTAATTCAGGGGCGCGCGGTACAGGTGGAGCCGAGCATCGCTAGCCGTAGCTGGAACGACGGCGACGGCTCGCTGCAGGGCACGCAGACGGCGGATTGGAGGTTTCGGTTCCATGGGACCCTAATGTCGAAGAAAGGGAGCACGGGCAGGTGGTTGAAGCCGGCGTGTCGCAGTATCAACGGCTGCCGACACGTACATACCGTATTATTGGGGTTCGTCGAACTTGGAACAAGATAGTACTTGGAGATGGAGCT
>QRDG01001316.1:0-18271 GCA_012064385.1 Puccinellia tenuiflora
TTTGGCGCCCACCGTGGGGCTCGCGACGAGCGGAGTCATGTTCTGCGCGGGATCCCGTTCCGTTGATGACCGGCGCGTCGTCTCCGGCCTCGTGCTCTCCATCGGCTCCATCGGCTGCATCATCGACAACACCAGGAGCTTCGCCGACGTGGGCTTCACCAGCGGAGGCGTCGTCGTCACCTTCGGCGACTTCCCCGTCTACGTCGCCGTCGCCGCCAAGGAGTACCCGGAGGAGGTTCTCACGTGTTTGGCTCCATCGGCCTTCGACGCCAGCACACGCAACTGCAAGTCCTCCTTCGATCACCTCGACTACGGCAGTGCGGACCGCGACGGCACCAAGTTCATCTACGCCGAGGTGCACATGGCCGAGCACACGGCTGCAGGAGGGCCGTCGGCAAAACCGTCCACAAGGCTGGCGAACCTTCTCAACTCCAGCGCAACCTTGAGGCGGACTTCGAGTTGCTGAGCACACCGATCGCGCCGAGTGCAGATCCGACTATAGCGGCGGCCGAGCTTGAGAAGATGCGCCAGCACATGTACGACAAAGCGCTCCACCTCGCCTCAACGCAGCGCCGGCTCAACGCCACGATGCACGAGTACAACACCGTCCCCGGCTTCGAACCGGCTAGAAGTCACACAAACGCGCTAGACGAGGTCAGGCGCAGAGGAGGGAACCTGTGCGGCGCCATGGACCGCGCCAGGAACGACTACCCCGACATCATCCAACTAGAGTACAGCTGCCCGGTCCAAAACATGAAGGCGGCGGAGATAGCGGCCGCCAAACTCCCTCATCTTCAAGCGAAGAGCTACGCCAGCAAATGTACCGAGTTCAAGAGCTCGTCGCCAGGGCCAACCGGCTGGAACGGGAGACCGAGCCGGCCGGGAGAAGAGACTTAGCTCTCCACGTTCCTCCTCCCGGCTACGACGCGGCCGACAAGTTCAAGCAAGGCTACAAGGCATCATCAACCAGCCGCGGCAAGGAAAAGAACAAGCAACCACGAGCTCATCGCGAGAGGAGCGCGAGTTCACACCCACGAGACCACGGCCGTGATCCGGCTGGACGACATGAAGACGGCGACGACAACAACCCACGGGCCGGACGCAGCGTCAAGGAGCGGATCGGCCACAAGGTCACCATCGACCAACGCCTGGGACCACTGGGACCCGAAACCAGCAATGATGCTCGCCAATGCATCAAGTCGCTCAAGGCGTCAAGCATCATTGAGGAGGAAGATGTTGTCGCGCATCGTTGTTTCAGACCACGCATCCGAACCGAGCAATTCCCGAAGGGATTCACGCTCCCAAGGGACACGCCCAAGTACAACGGCACCGCCAAGCCGGAAGACTGGCTGGCATCGCAGGCGGAAACAAGCGAGTGGCCATGCGCTCATGCTCCAGGGATCGGCGTGAACCTGGCTGAACAACCTCCCGGCGGAAAGCGTCAACAACTGGCTGGACTTCAAGGAAGTATTCAATCGCAACTTCACCGGCACCTACCTGCGCCCAGGCAACGCACAGCTGCTCACGATGTGCAAGCAGAAGGAAGACGAGTCGGACCGTGCCTACCTCACCCGGTGGACTAGCCTGCGTAACTCATACGAGGGAATCTTGGAGTCTCAAGCCGTCCAGTACTTCGTCCAAGGCTGCCGGGATCAGACACTACTCCGGCACAAACTCCTAAGGAAGAATCCAAAGACCATGGCGCATTAATGGCAATCGCCGACGAGTACGCCACCGCCGATGCGGCCATGACCATCCTATTCGACTCGATGAAGCCGGCAGGATCGTCACGGACGGGCCGACTCCACGCCGAAGCCGGACGGATAGCAAGAGGGAGGGAGATCAACCTGGCGCGACTCCGACGCGTCCGGCAAACGCAAGTCTACTGACGAGCGCATCGAGTCCAAGGTCATCGCCACTACAGAGGGGAGACCAGCTGGTGGCTTCGATAACCGCCGCATGAGGACAAGCAGCGACGTGCGCTGGACAAGGGCGAGGAACAATTACGAGTCCTTGCTCGACCGGCCGTGCCGGAACCATGGTGACCGGCCAGCTAACCACACTGTTAGGCAGTGCAACCTCGGCCGTCCAAGGCCGCCACCACCATACAAGCGACGAGATCTACCTCCTCCGGCAAATGAAGCCGGACGCGATGACCGGAGGCGTGACGATAAGCGCCGTGATGACAGGGATCGTGACGACCAGCGGCGCAAGGACCAAGGAAGAGAACGCCTCCCACTTCCAACACCAAGGGGCCGCGACGAATACCGGAATCCGAACGCCGCATACATCATGTTCGTCAGCGAGCGCGACGACAAGCGAAGCCGGCGCGAACGATTCAAGGAGGTGAATGATGTGGTTCCCCCTGTCCCCCAGTATCTCAACTGGTCGGAAGAGGCGATCACGTGGGACCGCAGTGACCACCCGGAGGTGATGCCCAACCCAGGCGGCTATGCTCTAGTCCTGGAGCCCATGCTTATCTCCCCCAAGCGCGCATGCACCTTTTCACGTGTCCTCATCGACGGAGGCAGCAGCATCAACATACTCTACCGCGACACATTGGGAAAGCTCGGCGTCTCCGAATCCAGCCTGTTGCCAAGCCGGACGGTCTTCCACGGCATCGTCCCCGGACACGCCGGCTCCTCCATGGGGCTAATCCGGCTTGATGTTTTGTTCGGCTCCAAGGACAACCACCAGCGCGAATCCGTCATGTTCGAGGTGTTCGATCACACCAGCGCTTATCACGCCATCCTTGGGCGGCCGACGCTCACCAAATTCATGGTGGTGCCGCACTACGCTTACCTCAAGATGAAGATGCCAGGCCCATGCGAAATCATTACCGTTTCCGGGGACTACAAACGATCCATCGCCTGCACCTCGGACAGCGTAAAGGTGGCCGAGACCATGATCCGCGACAAAGAGATGCGGCAATTCAAGCGCAAGGTCCGCGAAGAACGGTTGGAGGTGCCGGAGTCGGCCAAGATGGATGGAGAATCAAGCTTCCAATCGGGACGAGACACTAAGAAGATCTACTTCGACGAAAACGACAAGTCCAAGTTCGTCACCGTGGGGGCCAACCTGGACCCCAAATAGGAAAGCGAGCTCGTCGAATTCCTCCGTGAGAACCGGGACATCTTCGCATGGTCCCCCAAGGACATGCCCGGTGTACCGAGGGAATTCGCCGAGCACTCTCTACACGTCCGGCCAGACGCAAAACCGGTCAGGCAATCCTTACGTCGCTTTGCAGAAGAAAGAAGGAAGATAATAGGGCAAGAAATAGCCCGACTGCTCGCAGTCGGCTTCATAATGGAAGTACAACATCCAGAATGGCTGTCTTACCCAGTCCTGGTGCTCAAGAAGAATGGGAAATGGCGAATGTGCATTGATTACACCAGTCTCAACAAGGCCTGCCCCAAGGACCCTTTCGCCTTGCCGCTCATCGACCAAGTGATCGACTCGACGGCCGGCTGCGACCTCCTTTCCCTCCTAGACGCCTAATCCGGCTACCATCAAATACTGCTGAACCCGGACGATCAACTCAAGACCGCCTTCATCACCCCCTACGGAGCGTACTGCTACACCACCATACGTTCGGCTTGAAGAATGCGGGAAACATACTAGCGGTGCATGCAAAAATGCCTGCATGACCAAATCGGCCGCAACACGCACGCATATGTTGACGACGTCGTCATCAAAACCAAGGAGAAGCGCACCCTACTCAACGACCTCAAGGAGACGTTCGACAACTTGCGTCGTTTCCAAATGAATCTCAACCCGGAGAAATGTGTGTTCGGCGTGCCAGCCGGACAGCTACTCGGCTACCTCGTGTCAGCGCGAGGAATCGAAGCCAACCCGGAGAAAATTGCCGCCATCAACAACATGCGACGGCGAAGAAGCGTCAAGGACATTCAAAAATTTACCGGCTTGGAGAGAAAGCTCTTCCGCTATACCACATGTTGAAGAAAGTGGACAAGTTTGTCTGGAACGAGGCAGCCGATGCCGCCTTCATCGAGCTCAAGCGTGCGCTCGTCACCACCCCCGTTTTGGCACCTCCAACACCGAAGGAGCCCATGCTTCTCTACATCGCCGCCTCGAACTAAGTCGTCAGCATCGTCCTTGTGGTGGAACGAGAAGAAGCCGGCAAGCAGCAGCTCGTACAGCGACCTGTTTACTACCTCAGTGAGGTGCTCTCGCAATCGAAGCAAAACTACCCTCACTACCAGAAACTCGTGTACGGTGTATACATGACGGCGAAAAAACTGAAGCACTACTTCCAAGAGCATCCGATTAAAGTGATAAGTGAGGCTCCACTCGCCGAAATCATATGTAACAAAGATGCAACCGGAAGGGTCGCTAAATGGATAATTAACCTGGCGGCACATGGAATCGACTACGACCAGAGAACTGCAATCAAGTCGCAAGTGCTCGCCGACTTCCTCGTCGACTGGACGGAGATGGAACACTACCGCCGCCTGCCGACACCGGTCTCCACTAGCTCATGCACTTCGACGGCTCCAAAAGATACCAGGGACTTGTGAAAGAACAAACAATGTCCCGGATGTCGCATAGAGGGGGGGGGGTGAATAGGCGATTAACACTTTTTCTAATTAGGGGCTTGATAATTGCAGAATAAAACTATGTGTTTAAATTAACAAGCCAACAACCTAATATTCTAGGTTCACCTATGTGCACCAACAACTTATGCTAAGCAATTCAAGCAACAAGGTGATAGCAAGATATGAACTTCAAGCACGAAGGCTATCACAATGTAAATTGCATAAGTAAAGCTCGGGTATAGGAATAACCGAGGCACACGGAGACGAGGATGTATTCCCGAGTTCCTCCTTTTTAAGGGAGTACGTCTCATTGGAGGGGTGTGAGCTCGCCACAAGAGGCCTACTCAAGATGGCACAAAGGCCTCACCCTATTCTCCGATGAACCGCACCCAAGGGTTTGGTTCACCTTCCACTATCGGAATCCTTCGAGGCGGATTCCAGAGCCCTTTTAGAACTTGCTTGGGGCACACATCCACAACTCAATTGGGGGCTCCCAAATTGTGCCGAAGCTTCACAACCGAAGTCTTCGCGGCACCTCCAACCGTCTAGGGTACACGGTGCACCCAAGAGGCACAAAGCTCTTGAGAACACAATGCACCCAAGAGTAACAAGCTTCTCAACCTTCAACTTCACGTGTCACCATGGAGAGGAGCAACCCGATGCAACTAATGTAAAAGGAAGAACATATTAAGTGGTCAAATACTTCACTCTCAAATTCCAACCAAAGCAACTAATGCTATGGAGGGAATAAGAGAGGAAGAACAAAGGGGATGAACACAAGCAACCCCAAATCTAGATCCACTAGGTTCCCCTCACTTAGAGGAGATTTTGATTGGTGGAATGGTAGATCTAGATCTCCTCTCTTGAATCCCTAAGTTTGGGCAAGAATCATTGGAGGGATTGAGAAGAATCAAGCTCACAAGTTTGCAACAATGGAGGAGAGAGGAAATGAGATGAGCAAGAGTGAGCAACCAGCTCTTGGGGAAGAAGGGGGCTATTTATAGCCCCTCCCCAAAAACTAGCCGTTGGGGCCTTTCCAGGCCGGAGACTCCGGTGTAAGTGACCGGAGACTCCGGTCTGTGTCGGACATTCTGGCCAGACTTCGAGGAGGCTGGATCATCGGGGAGGGCCGGAGATTCCGGTCACGAGGGCCGGAGACTCCGGACATATTCCGGGGATACTCCGGACCCCTATCCAGTACCGCACCACAAAGATGCAAATGAGGCTGAGAAAATCTGAGGCCGGAGATTCCGGGTCCTTGGGCCGGAGACTCCGGGCCATCTCCGGGGGTGTTCTGGACCCCAGTCCAGTACCGCACCACACAAATTCATTCGGCAGCGAAACACAGGGACCGGAGACTCCGGGTCCTTTGGGGCGGAGACTCCGGTGTGACCGGAGACTCCGGACCATCTCCGGGGTAGATCCAAACAGTGAAATCAGAACCCCATAACTTTTGCAAATGAACTCCGTTTTCGATAATCTTGGACTCGATGGAATCGTCACAACGAGCACAACAAGATTATGCAGAGAAACATCATAGTCCAACAAAATATTGTAAAGACCAAAAGGGGAAAGGTCAACCTCTATTTCGCAAACCGCAAATGACATATCTTTTGCAAATGAAGTCCAAAAGAGATGAAACCACTTTTGTTGGAAAGAGGACGACAAATACAACGGAAGAGATAAATCTTCCGCACGGATGAACCGGAAAAATCTCCAATACCGAAACCGCAATAGAAGACGTAAATGAAAATCGTTTTCGGTGAACTTAGCCTTGTCATGACAAGCACGCCAAGCACCAAGACCACACCACGATAAGAGACAAATAAGAATCAATAAAGATGATTGCATGGATGCAAATGTTTGAGCTCTCCACAAACGATACGATCATGATACTCATTCAAGAGCCCCTCTTGATAGTACGGCTATCTATCCTATAACCCGGTCTCTCAACTAACATCATGAGACCGGTAAAATAAAATCCCTATCAAGATCATACCTTTTCCTTGCGCATTAATCCACTTGAGGTTGATGAAGACGAACTTCATCTCCTCAAGATGAACCACCTTTCTTGATTGCGCTTCTCTTGGTGAAGAATCACATGACGCTCCTCCATACACCAAGATGGGGAAAGCACTCTTCGGCATATCTTCACTTGGACTTGAGTGTCGATCAACCCGTACTTAGCCTTGATCAACACAAATCTTTTCTTCCCTTAACCTTGATTCCAACAAATGGAGATCAAGCAACACAAAAGGACACACCTACAAATATAGCTCAATACAAACATTAGTCCATAGAGATTGTCATTAATTACCAAAACCACACATAGGGGCACCCATGCACTTTCAACTTGGAGCTGGGGTCGTCCATACCTCCCCAATGGGATGCTGGCTCGACTACGTACTTCAGATCCACTTCACGGCGTCCAACAACATGGGAGTACGAGGCACTCGCGCATGGACTCAAGCTGGCCAAGGCCATGGGCATCAAGCGGATCCTCTGCTATGGAGATTCCGACCTGGTGGTTCAGCAGACCATCGGGCATTGGGACGCCAAGGACCCTAACATGGCCGCCTACCGCTTCTTCGTCCAGCAACTCGCCGGGTACTTCGACGGATGCGAGTTCCACCACATCCACTGCAGCAACAACGAGGCAGCCGACACATTGGTGAACATCGGATCTCTCAGGCAAGAAATTCCACCAGGCGTCGCCCTCGAGAAGCTGTACAATCCATCCATCACGCCATGTCCCGGCTCCGATTCCATCCGGATGCCCCAGGGCGCAGAGCCGGATGGGCCAGCTGCTCACAAGACGGATGCTATCGAGGTCCTCGTCATCGAAGAAGCTCCGCCATGGACGCAACCCTTCCTCGCCTACCTTGCCAACGATGAGCTTCCGATGGATGAACTCACTGCCAGGCAAATCAAGCGTCGAGCAAGCGCCTACACCATCATCAACGACGAGCTGTACAAGTGCAGCGTTTCAAGCATTTTCCAACGCTGCGTGAGCCAAGAAGAAGGAATCAAGATCCACAAGGAAATTCACCAAGGCGAATGCGGTCACCACGCATCATCAAGGGCGATCATCGCCAAGGCGTTTAGGCACGGTTTCTACTGGCCTACTGCGCTGGCGGATGCAAACCAGCTAGTCCGGCTCTGCAACGGCTGCCAGCGATTTGCAACACAGAAGCATACGCCATCCGCAGCACTCAGAACAATCCCGATCACCTGGCCGTTTGCCGTCTGGGGACTGGACATGGTCGGCCCACTGAAAACGGCGAGTGGCGGCATGACACGTCTACTGGTGGTTGTCGACAAGTTCATGAAGTGGATCGAAGCCAAGCCGATCAAGAAGCTAGACAGCCCAACAGCTGTTAAGTTCTTCAAGAGCATCATATACCGCTTCAGCTACCCCAACAGCATCATCACTGACAACGGCTCGAACTTCGTCAAGGACGAGTTCGCCAGGTTCTGCGGGAGAACCGGCATCCGGCTTGATGTTGCCTCCGTTGCGCATCCACAAACAAATGGGCAAGTCGAACGAGCAAACGGACTCATCATGTCCGGCATCAAACCCCGGCTGCTCGAGCCGCTCGAGCGGGCAGCCGGCGCATGGCTAGAAGAACTACCGTCCGTCCTCTGGAGCCTAAGGACGACCCCGAATCGCTCAACCGGCTTCACCCCTTTCTTCCTCATCTACGGAGCCGAAGCGGTCATGCCAACCGACATCGAAAATGACCCGCCTCGAGTCGTCCTATTCACGGAAGCGGAAGCCAAACAAGCTTACAAAGACGGTGTTGATCTGCTTGAGGAAGCATGCCAACTCGCCGAATCAAGGTCAGCAATATACCAGCAGCAACTCCGCAACTACCACAGCCGAAGGGTCAGCCCTGTCCGCTTCCGCGAGGGAGACCTCGTGCTCCGGCTAATCCAAGACACCAAGAACATGCACAAGTTGTCATCACCCTGGGGGGACCATTCATCATAAGCAAAGCACTCATCAACGATGCCTACTACTTGATTGATGCCCGCGAGCACAAGGAAGACAAGATGGACAAGGAAAGAGAAGAGACGGAAAGGCCATGGAATGCCTCCCTCTTACGCCGGTTCTACACCTGAGAGAATACCATGTATGTATCACCTATACTATCAATAATGGAATGAAAATGGCGAACACATGAGAGTCTTTGCAATTTTCTGCTTTTTTGCTTCTGACCTACCGGCTGCTCCGGCAGCCGGCAAACTTTCCTTCCGCGGCCGTGTAACGTGAACAAGCTCTAAACGGTTAAATCTGTTGGGAATATGCCCTAGAGGCAATAATAAAATGGTTTATTAGCATATTCATGTTTATGATAATAGTTTATTATCCATGATATAATTGTATTAAACAGAAACATAATACATGTGTGGAATGTGAACAACCAGGTGTCCCTAGTAAGCCTCTACCGGATTAGTTCGTTAGTCAAGAGATGATTAGAGTTTCCTAATCATGGACTTGTTATAGTCACTTGATAACGGAGTCATATCATTAGGATTAATGATGTGATGGACAAGACCCAAATGATAAAGAGTTGCAATTGATCGTCACAAAGTTTCATTGCCAACACTTTTAATATATGCCAAGTAGACCATGAGATTATGTCACTCCCGTCTATCAGAGGAATGCTTTGTGGACATCAAACGTCACTTCGTAACTGGGTGATTATAAAGGTGGCTTTCAGGCATCTCCGATGATAGGTTGTTGGGTGACATGAATCAAGAGTGAGATTTGTCCCTCGATGTGACGGAGAAGATATCTCCAGGCCTTCTCCGTAATATAGCATCATAATGTCTACAGACATGTGATTAAGTGGTAATCACGGAGATCCTATAACGAGATTAAACTAGACATGGGGATGTCGACGATTAAATCTCGGGCAAGTAAAATATCATGAGACAAAGGGAATCGTATATGAGATTAATTGAATCTCCGGCATCGTGGTTCAATCGAGAAAGAGTTTCGTTGAGTGTATAGGAATTAATATGGGCATCCCGGTCCCGCTATTAATTATTGACATGATCATGTCTATACATTCTCGAACCCGTAGGGTCACACACTTAACACTCCGATGTAATTAGGGTTTGCGATGAGATAAATTATGAAATGAACGAATGGTAATTCGGAGTCTCTGATGGGATCACAGACATCACGAGGAGTTTTGGAGGAGTCCGGAGAATAAGATTCATATAAGGAAAGTGGTTTCCGGAGGTATCGGAAAGGTTCCGGAATATTTGCATAGGGTACCGGAAGGTCCTAGAAAGTTCTATAGGAGTCTAGAAGTGGGACCCACCTAACATGTGGGGCCCACATGGACCAAAGGGGTGCAGCTAGCCACTTGGGCCAGCCGCACCACACAATGGACCATATGGGCCAAACCGGCTAAAGGCAAGGAAAGGGGGGAGGCCGAGTCCTAGTTGGACTAGGTGGCCGGCCACCCCTAGTTGGAAGGGGCCCAAGCTCGAGTCCACTTGGGACTCGACTTGGGGGCCAAGTTGGCCGGCCCCTCCAACCCTAGCCGCCACCTATATATATGGGCCAAGGGGGGTGCGGCACACACCTAAGGAGGAGCCCTAGCCGCACCACGAACCCCACCTAAACCCTAACCCTAGCTGCACCCCTCTTCTTGGAGGGCTGCGCCACCACCACCTCCACCTTGAGCCGCCGCACCCTCTAACCCTAGGGGCTGCGTCGCCTCTCTCCTCCTCTCCCTCTCCTCTTGCTTGGCTTGGCGAATCCCTGCTCGTGGAGATCGTCATCATCACCAACACAACCATCGTGCTGCTGAGATCCATCTACCTTGTCTACCTCGCTTGCGGGATCAAGGAGTGGATGACTACATCGAGTTGTACGTGTGGATACCGCGGAGGTGCTGCTCGTTGCTGCACTTCATCGGATTGGATCTCGAGGATAATACATCTCCTGGCGACTAGGCGAGTCTAGTTGCGGGGATCGACAGACCAACCCCTGCACCGACAAAACACGTTTGATCGATCTTCAAGAGTAAGAGATTGGATCTCACCTTCGCTATCTTGATCTAGTATATCTAGATCCTTGGGGTTTATTCCGCTTGTTGCGTAGGAAATTTTTTTGTTTTCTATGCAACGACCCCTTCAGTGGTATCAGAGCCTAGATCTATTCGTAGATGTTGGTGCGATTAGAACACAAGGAGTTGTGGGCGTTGATATTTTATGTTGCTACCTTCTCACGTGCACTTTGCGTCTTTGCGGTATTGTGAGATTGAAGCGGCCCGGACCAACCTTACTCGTCCGCGCACGAGAGACCGGTTACATGATAGACATGCAACTTGTATTGCATAAGTGGTTGGCGGGTGTCTGTTTCTCTTGCTCTAGTGAAGATGTAATTTTCAATGGAAGGCCTTTAAAAAGGATGAGTAAATAAGCGACTATTATATCACCATTGTGGTTTTGCGTAGATTAGAACGGTTCTATCTCGTTGACCCAAGCCACGTAAAAATTGCATAAACAAAGTAGAGGACGTCTAACTTGTTTTTGTAGGGGTCATGCGATGTGGTATGGCCAAATATGTGATTTGTGATAATGTATGCAATGATCATGTTTGTAATCTTTCACGACTTGCATGTCGATGAGTACAGCAACCGGAAGGAGCCATATGGTTGTCTATTATTTTATGTGACCTGCGTGTCATTGAATCACCATGTAATTGCTTTACTTTATTGCTAAGAGTAGCATTAGTTGTAGTTGCAATAGTTGGTGGACAACCATGGTGATGGCACCACAATGCTGGAGGTGATGGAGATCATGCCGGTGCTTTGGAGATGGAGTTCACAGGCACAAGAAGAAAGGCCATATCATATCACAATTATGAATTGCATGTGATGTTAATCCTTTTATGCACCTTATTGCTTGCTTAGATTTGATCGCGACGGTAGCATGATAAGGTGATCTCTCACGTTAATATCAAGATAATAAAGTGTTCTCCCCTAGTATGCACCGTTGCAAAAGTTCGTCGTTTTGAAGCACCACGTGATGATCGGGTGTGATAGATTCTACGTCCACATACAACGGGTGTAAGCCAGTTTACACATGCGGAAATACTACGGTGATCTTGACGAGCCTAGCATGTACAGACATGGCCTCGGGAACACGGAACCGAAAGGTTAAACACGAGTCATATGAATGATATGATCAACACTGAGTTGTTCACCATTGAAGCTACATCACCTCACGTGATGATCGGTCGTGGTGTAGTGGATTTGGATCGTGTGTCACTAAACAACCAGAGAGATGTTAAGTTTAGTGGGAGTTCATGTAGTAATTTGATTAATATGAACTAAAATTATCATAAACAAGTGTCCTAAAGATGTCTTTGCAAAATCCTTGTAGATCATGGCCGACTACAGTAGTATGTTTCTTGCTGAGGAGCTGCGTCTCGATGGGTCAAACTTTGCTAAGTGGTACATGCGTCTGAGAGAAGTCCTACACACCAATAATGAGCTCTACGTGATAGATGAACCTTTAGAAGAATGCCCTGATGTTTCTGCAAACTATGAGGAGTACATGGAGTGGTACGAACAAAAGACCACCTACTTGAAAGTCGAGTGGCTGATGTGCACCTTCATAGATTCTAACCTTGGTAGATAATTTGGTAACTTGAGCGCAATGGAGATTGTCGATGAGCTGAAAAGAAGGTTCATAGCACAAGTTAGAATTGCAAGGTTTGAATGCTTGGATGAATTTCTTTCAACTAAGATGGACGAAAACACTTGCTTGGAACAACACCAGAGGAAGATGCATAGGCTGTATTTTACTTTGGTGGATGTTTGGAACCACGAGATGACTGACGAGATGGCGATAGATGGGGTGCTGCACTCGCTCCCCCCTAGCTATAAGAATTATGTCAGGGACTATGTCATGGGAAGGGATTCGATCACTTTCTGTGAGTTTATTTCCTGGCTGCGTCATGTCAAAGTGGAACCCATAGCAGGAGAAGTAGTCAATGCAGACGGTATATTTTGATATACAAATTATAAATGTTTAATGTCCCATTTACACTTGTGGTGAGCTAAGTATTTGATACTTGTGCTGTTTTGTGAAAACAGGGCTTGCCGTTTGAGAAGTGCATGGAGGGACTGAGTGGATTTTTGCGGAAAAATGACAATCAAGGAGTTGATGCTGGCGACGTTCTACTTCTACATTTATCGTTTTAATTAGAGGATTTGAATGAGTTTTGTAATCGAATTAAGTGTGATCTTAAATTAGTGTGTCTCGGTTTGTGAGACGGTCATTCATGTTAAAGACAAGTGGTTGTTCTATTTTCATGAGTAATCCTTTTTGGTGATCACGTTTCGATTATGAGATTATTGTCCTTTGTTTAATTTAAATGATGATTAGTTAAACATTTATAACATACTAAAAATATCCAATGCTTAATGATGAGATTTGTTTTAGTTGTCCTATAGTGTTGGTGAGCATTCTGATGCGCATCACTAAGTAGTGTGATTAAAATGTCATTTTCTAAGAATGCCATGAGTAGCTGAAAATAAACACAAGTGTTAGTTGTATTTTTCAGTGAACAAGTAAATAGGTGTATTTATTCAAGTTATGATGAGACCATATAAATTTTAGAAGTAAAGGATATTCAGTTAACAAGATAGTTGAGTCTTTTCGATTTGATCAAAAGAGACGAGATATTTGAGTTATTGTTTAGTATGCAGACTTGTGACAAGTGTTATCACAAATTGCAATATTTAGAGTTTATTCAAAAGTGTTTTGATGCACCCTGAAATATTGTAGTCACATTGTATTTTGATATTGTGTGGTCTTACAAAAGGGAGTTTTCAAATTAAGGGTTTATTTAAATCATTTAGATTTATTTTTTGATAACACTCTGTTTTAAATAAAAGGTCTATTTAATGAGTTGCATTTCACATATGAGTCATGTGAAACAGTGGTTTCAGTAATTATGGGATAATTAGAAACTATAGCAAATAGAGTTTTGTAGTATATTCATATGGGATTATGAATAAAGATTCCACAATGTGAGACTAAAAGGGACAAACCAATTTGTTGGTTGTGTTAAGTATTTTAGTGATTTTATCGTGAAATGGTTTCATGGATGAAAGAATTGCTGGAATGAAACTGAGAAAGCTAAGACCTTGTATGTATATGTATCAAGTGGCACATATGTAAAGTGCTATGTTGGTTAAAACTTGACACATAAAGAATTTAATGATGGTGATCATTGAATTTTGGTTTAGCTTGTCTAAAGAGAAGTGGGATTCAAGAATATGAAATTTTGTCAGGTTACAAATAATATTCATGATTTACTTATCATGTTTGGGAAACAAGACATACCTGCGAAACTACAAAAGGAAGAAATAGAAACTTTAAATACGAAAGTGACTAAGGTCATCCTATGTTAAGTTTAAATCACAAAGTAATTATTACCTGATTTTGTGAAAATAATGTTTTCACATATTTATTTTGCAAAGAGGTTTGTATGGAATAAATAAAACTTAAAGCTAGCAACACTAGTAGGAAAATGTTTACCCGTGGCGCACCAAAATTGCTTACCCGTGGCGCAGGGGCCTGCGCCACTGATTGCCACGCCACGGGTAATTTTTAGCCGTGGCGCAGGCAGCTCGGTGCGCCACGAGTATATTACATTAGCCGTGGCGCACATGACCTAGTGCGCCACGCATAGTTAGCCGTGGCGTAGGATTGGGTGTGCGCCATGGCTAATGAAGCATACCCGTGGCGCACAGCCCCATCGTGCGCCACGGGTAAGGTACGCCACGGCTACACTGACAGGTGCGCCATGGCTAAGGTATTTTCTGTATTTTTTATATACTGCATATTTGTACAGATGCTAATACAGGTATTTATAGACATATTCTATAATACATTTTGCAAAATAAAATACATAGATCACATGCATTATAACTGAAAATAGATATAAGTAGACAAAATTATATACATCACACATGTGTCTCCATCGGAATCGAGTAGCAAGTTAGATCATCACATTACAAACACAAATTTCATCGATTGTTTGAACATAAGCTATACACAGCTAGACAACATAATGAAAGATAAGCTAGGCGTCGACGGTCTTCGGGGCCGGGAAGGGGCGGATGCCGTCTTTCATTGTGAAGGGCCGGATGTCGCCTTGTGCCTTTATACGCCGTTCCACCTCCGCATTATCGAGTGGAGCGCCGTCGTAGTAGAACATGCCTCCAACGGTACAGACATCGCGTACTATGATCCGCGCAAATGTCTCCTGGATGCGATAGAATTCTTGTCGGAGATCACGATCTTGGATCATTGCCAAGTGTTCGGCCCAGCGTTGGAGTTTATCTGGCAACTTGAGTTTCTCTTCNCCCGTGGCGCAGGCTTGGGTGTGCGCCATGGCTAATGAAATATACCCGTGGCGCACAGACCCATTATGCGCCACGGGTAAGGTGCGCCACGGCTACACTGACAGGTGCGCCACGGCTAAGGTATTTTCTGTATTTTTATATACTGTGTATTTATATAGATGCTAATACAGGTATTTATAGACATATATTCTATAATACATTTTGCAAAATAAAATACATAGATCACATGCATTATAAACTGGCCATAGATATAAGTAGACAAAATTATATACAATCACACATATGTCTCCATCGGAATCGAGTAGCAAGTTAGATCATCACATTACAAACACAAATTTCCATCGATTGTTTGAACATAAGCTATACACAGCTAGACAACATAATGAAAGATAAGCTAGGCGTCGATGGTCTTCGGGGCCCGGGAAGGGGCGGATGCCGTCTTTCGGCGTGAAGGGTCGGATGTCGCCTTGTGCCGTTATGCGCCGTTCCACCTCCGCATTATCGAGTGGAGCACCGTCGTAGTAGAACATGCCTTGATCAAAAAACGACTAAGTCAAAATTTCGTTACAAACGTAATATTAAAATTTACGAAATGCGAGAATTTAACAATGGAAAGCCTCATATATCATTGCCGTGCAAAACAAGGCAAAAAGAGTGTGTACAAGACCATGTATTAATACAAACACTCCAATTGTCTATACTACAAGGCATTGTAGACACTCTCCTTGCCTTTACCATGGCATAGTTTAAATCATCGGCTTTGTCAATTCATAGAGAAGAAACAAAATGATTTGAGTTTATGCCTCATACTTAGATTGGACACACATTGATCAGGAACGGGGCAAGCGGACCAAGTAAGAGTATGCACAAGATGTTTATTTGTGCATATCACAAGGTCCGCTAGCACCTCCCTGAATCACATAGTGTGACACAACATTTTAATCATCGGCATTCAGAAAGAGAGAAAAAACAAAATGATTTCGGATTTGTGCCTCATACATATTTAAATTGGACACACATTTCAGAGACGGAGCAAGTGAACCAAGTAGGATGCACAAAATGTTTATTTGTGCATATCACAAGGTTCACTAGCTCCTCCCTGAATCATGCAGTGTCACAACATTTTAATCATCGGCTTAAAAGAAAAAAACAAAACAAAATAAAATGACTTAGATTTGCGCCTCATACTTAGGTCGGACACACAAGTAGACCTGCAGGATCCTCGGCAATTCATTATTGTGTCACCCAAATCCAGTGGCTGGATTCAACCTACCTGAGGGCTTGTGTTTCCAACAGCATCGTTGTATTGTCTTTATTCACCGACCTACAGGAGGTGGATCCAATGGCTGGCCGGTGAACAAAGACAAACACAATAATGCCAGGGAACATGCCAGCAGGTAGGCTAAATCCAGCCATTGGGTTCGGTGACAAAGGTAGACGCTCGTTGTGTGCCGTTCGCTGCAGGGAGGCTAAAATGCCTAGTGTCACAACATTTTAATCATCGGCTTAGAAGAAAAAAACAAAACAAAATAAAAATGACTTAGATTTTGCGCCTCATACTTAGGTCGGACACACAAGTAGACCTGCAGGATCTTGTGAGCCAAGTATGATGCACAAGACTTGGTACTTGTGCATATCACAAGGCTCACAAGACCTGCAGGCCTACAACCTAGTGCCACAACATTTTAATCATCGGCTTTCGAATAAACAGACAAAACAAAATAAAAATGACTTAGATTTTGCGCCTCATATTTAGGTCGGACACACAATTATTAGTAGCCCTGAAGGATCGGCAGAGCCAAGTAGGATGCACAGGACTTGTACTTGTGCATATCACAAGGCTCTGCAGACCTTCAGGGTTACCACATAGTGCCACAACATTTTTAATCATCGGCTTTCGAAGAAAATAAGTTCCAAACAAGCACAGAATTCAGTCCGGTGGTTAGGAAAGAAAATAGCACTTATAATGTAAGAGAATACCAGCAAGTAGCAGCCACGGACCATATACATCTAGAACAGAGAAATTACACAGCACAGAGAAATTACACATCAAGTACCCTCACACTCCCAACTATAGCCACTGAATCAACTAGCTTCACCGAGCGCCGCCTATAGCGTCGATCGATCTCGGTCAAAATGAGATGATTATATTTTTTTACTACCATTACATTGCCTAGCTAGTGCTGATGAGGAGCTAGCTGGGATTACGATGTGTCTCTGCCATGCCATAACCAACGCGAGGCCAGCACTTACTGTACTACATAACCAACGATGTCTCTACCGCGCCACCTCGAACCACCGTGTCCCAAGATCTACTGCCGACTGATGAGCACGTACTACTATGTCAATGGTGAAGCAAATTAAGCAGCATCGTCGAGCTTGGCAATGGCGAGAGGGATGTGGACGAGGACAGGGCACCGACCTGTAGTCGTAGGAGCAGTTGGCGAGGGAGAAGGGGACGTAGGAGGTGCAGGTGTCGGACGCGCACGGGATGGGCGACCACGACCTGGAGTCCGCCGGCCGGAACACGCGCCGACGTCAGCGGCATCGCGAACGCCGACGACTCGGGCGAGGTCGTCGCCTCGATCTCCGCGGCGCGGCGACCGTGGCGAGGAGAGGTCGTCGACGCAAGCCTGGCGGAGATGTAGGCGTGGCGGTGCCGGTCGTCCCGCGCGCGGTCGGCGAGCGACGCGTCCAGAGTGGCCTTGACCAGCCGGAGCCGCGCCGACGACCCGCTCCTACCGTCGATCTAGGGTTAGGGGCGGGGTTCCTGGTGGCGGAGGCGGAGGCGGCTGGGGAGGAGGCGGAGGCGGCGCGGGGAGGAGGCGGCGGCGGCCGGGGAGGAGGCGGAGGCGGCGCGGGGAGGGAGGAGGAGATCGGGGATCGAGCGGCGCCACTGGGGATCGAGCGATGCGCTCTAATTATTTCCCCTCTGTGGGCCGGGTGCTACACTTACCCGTGGCGCAGGTTATTACTGTGCGCCACGGCTACGCGGCTACCCGTGGCGCACATGTTTGTGCCGCGCCACGCCTGAGTGCGCACAGGCCGGCCGGCCAGGGCCCATCTTAGCCGTGGCGCACCTCTTAGAAACCTGCGCCACGGCTAAGTTGGTGTCAGTGGCGCAGCACCAAGAGGTGCGCCACGCATACTTAGCCATGGCGCACCACGCTGACAGTGCACCACGGATACGTGCTTACCTATAAGCCTTTTCCTAGTAGTGTCGGCCTCTCGTTCATCGCACGCATCATCCTCCTCTCCGTGCTTGACATGTGTCGCTCTCTGGTTGCGCTTCGCTTTTTTTTTTTTTTTTGC
>QRDG01001316.1:19119-148242 GCA_012064385.1 Puccinellia tenuiflora
ATTAATAGAAATCTATATTACACATATTGATAATCACCAAAGGGTACATATATATAGGAGAGGGAGAGAGAGACTAAACCCTAACCCTAACCGAACTGGAATACAACTCAACAGTGGCGAACGAGCCGCGCTTGAGGGAACGACCCTACATCGGCGTCGACACCTGCCAGTGGTACTGGGACAACGCCGTCCCTCTCCCCTGGTCGGACGTCCATCTCCTGAACAACTGGCATCTGAATCCGGAAAGGATTCTGATGCCTGCCATCCCGAAGAGCGGCCGAGCCAGGCAGCAGGAGATCAAGCGTCGGCGGGCCCAGCTAGGGTAGTAGCTAGGGCAGTCTTTTATCTTGTTATGTGTAAACGTGCCGTATGTGGCCCATCCCCTATCTATGAAAGAAAAACGACCTTTTACTGGCCTGCTAAGGATGAAAAAAAAAGAAATGGGTTGACCGTGTTGGGTGCACTGCGCGCGGCTCGGACGCCGCCGGAAATTTGCTGTCCGTCGTACAACCCAAACGGATGAAAAACGAAACAAACCAGATCCGTTTGGGTCTCTGCGTTGGAGTTGCCCTTAGGTTCTGTGTAGCCAGTTTGTGGCTGGGTCGTCGTTCGTGCGGCCACGGAGACGGCATGCTGCGTGCGTAACCTTGGAGGTCAAGATAGCGGCCCAGGTCTCGCCGGTGCATGAACTTGGTCAAGTGTAGCGTCTATAAACCTACCTCCTCGCAGTGGACACGAGCTAGGGCCGGAGGTGTGGTAGTACATCCGGCAGCAGGTACACCCAAGGTTCGGGTTACCGGGCGAGAAATCCGGTTACCGCCCGATAACCGGAAATCCCGAGCACCCACGGTAAAGGGCCTTACCGGGCAAAAAAATTCGGGCCTTTTTGAATTTTACCCGGCCCAGTTAAGGATTTGCCTAGTACGCTCCTGTGCAAAACCTAGCGCCGCATCTCTCACTCCCCTCGTCTCCTTTTCCACTCGTTTCCCTCTCTCCATAGAAGCTGGCGACTTGGCGGCGGCGGACTGCGACGGTGGTGTGTTGGGAGGGATCGTCGGCCTCGTCTTTCAAGGTGAGATTCCTGACCTCGTCTTGCATCAGCCGCCGATCTCGTCTTGCGTTGGCCGCCGGACTCATCTCTCATTCTCTCGATTCCCCTTTCTATCAGGTTGGAGAGTGGAGACCATGCCCGGTCGTGGAGAAGATGAGACCAGCAAGGGCGGTCTTGGCAGGGGCTAGGGGCGAGGTAGAGGAGAGCAAGGAGAGGAGGCATCTGCTGTTGTTGGTAGAGGCAGGGGCCAAGGTCGTGGCGGTGTGACCCTCCCCGTCGGCCACGGACCAGATGCGTCCGTCCCTCCATGGAGGACAAGCATGCCAGAGTTGCAGAGTGGAAGCGGCTTTGCCGTGGGCGAAGCTGGTCAAGGTGGTATAAGAAGAGGCCCAGAGGTTCCACTACCGGTGCCAAATCCGACGATTGGTAATTTATAACCACCTTCTTTATATTAGGGAAAGATCCTTCAGTAACCCGGTTCCATAAGCTCTGCAATAGGCTTGCAGTTATTCCTGTATATAGTTGGATATCTTAATATGTTCTGATCTACCTTAATAGACTGCTCCGGCATAGTTTCTACAAATAGCTTTCTTTCTACAGAGTTGGTACTATATTTGTGTTGTTGAGCTGAATGTAGTGAAGGACTGGTTGTATCTTGTATGTTGTATACTTGTATTAAATTAAGGATACATGTTAATGTTGTAAGTAAAATAATGATAATTACACTTGGAATCTAGTTTTGTATTGTTGTTCTCGTTATCCTATATGCAACATAATTACACATGTTTTACTTTTGTTTTTGGATTATAGGTAATGCAAATGACGTTGAGAATATATGGTGTCATGGCAAATCACTAAATGGAAATGGATGGGCATGTGGATATTGTGAGGTTACTCGAAAAGGTGGGGGTGCAACCCGGTTCAAGCAACATATAGCTGGATTGGGGGTTGATTGCTTTTCTTGCATGAATGTACCTCACCATGTAGTTGCTGTTTTCCGGAAGCACATACCCGAAGGACAGGCTAAGAGGAGGAAGACCAAGGAAGCAAAGGTAAAAGTGGCTGAGGAGATCAATCATTCTTCAAATCAAGGTTCAACCCGTGGTTCAAATATCTATGATGAAATTGATGGTAATGAAGAGGACCGGGCACTCAAAAGGGCCGTTGAAGAATCATTAGCTTATGGTCATAATGGGCCAGCCACGGTTAGAGGTGGTACAGCCGGCAGTTCCGGGGGTGTCAAAGACTTTTTTGATGTTGATTTAGCATATAGCAAGACTAGGCCACAACAAACAATAGAGGCTTGTATTAATAAGTTGGAATATTCAACAAGAATTGGGAAGGCTTGGTCAAAGTGGTTTCACGCTAATGACATCCCGGGGCACAAAGCCAATTGTCCTTACTTTGTAGGGGCATTGAAACTGACCCAAGACCTTGGCAAAGGTGTGGTTTCCCATTATTATTTCTGCCATCATATTATTATTATTTCTGCCATTTATTGCTGCCATCATAATAATATTAATATTATTTTTGTTGGCTTACAAATATTATTTTTGATGCAAAGGTGTGCCTCCCCCAAAAGGGTCATATATTGATGGGATTTATTTGCATCAAAATTATGAAGAGCTGCAGCAATATGTGACCAAGTTCAAAGATGATTGGCCTACATTTGGTGTTACTATCATGACAGATTCGAAAAGTCTAGGGTTTTTTTTCCCAAAATGGAATCCAAAATCCAGGGATCTTCCCAAAAACTGGTTCTGTCTCCCTTCCCCACTCGCATTTTACAGCAGGGCCAAAACAAAATTTTCACCTCCATCAAACCCTGCCAGAAATGTGAATCCCCTGTTTTGGCTTCGATCTGGCACATGGTGTGATTGCTTAGATATTTGTTAAGAAGAAGAGTTTGCCGCAAACCTTCCTCATTGAACAATTTCCAAAGCCACTTGGACAAAGAGAGATGTTCATTATCTCCAAATCCAAAATCCCTAGACCCCCTTGATATTTTGGTAAACACAACTCTCGCCAATTCACTAGATGGTACTTCTTTTTATCCTTGTCATCACTCCATCAGAAGTTTTTCCTAATTATATCCATTTCTTCTTTTGGCCCTATAGGAATCCTATAAAAAGATAACATGTACAACGACACACTAGAGAGAGAGTAAATAATTAGAGTCGTTCTCCCCCCCCCCCCCCCCCCCCCCCCCCCCATGGCTAGCCATTTGCCTTGCCAAGGGCTGAGTTTGTTTCCCATTTTTTCTTTAGTTGGTCTCCAATCAGAATTCTTTAATCTTTTCTTGTTAACTGGCACTCGTAAATATTTCATAGGCAAGACTCCCGAGTTGCAAGCAAAAATTTCCTCAAAGGTTTTAACATCATCTTCCTCAATTCCTATACCATATATATCACTTCTATGGAAATTGATTTTTAGCCCAGACATTTGTTCAAAGTAACAAAGGATACCTTTCAAATTTCTGGCCTGTTCAAAATCATTTTCCAGCATGAGGATCGCGTCGTCTACATATTGCATAATCGAAATCCCCCCTCTACCAGGTCACCCGATAAACCTCTCAATAGCCCATTTTTTGCTCTCTCAATTAAGATGGCTAAAACATCTACCGCGACATCAAAGAGCAAGGGCGATAACGGGTCCTCTGTCTCAAGCCTTGATAAGTGGGAAAGTATGCCCCTAGCTCTCATTGACGTTGTCACAGACTTTGCCCCTTGACATTATTTTCATAACCATATCTACAAATTTATCTGGAAATCCTTTCATTTGCAAACTTGAATTAGAAAAGGCCATTTGATTTTATAAAATGCCTTTCCAAGTCAATTTTGAAAAGGACACCCGATTTCTTATTTTTATGCAAATCATTCATCACCTCATGCAACACACACTCCTTCCATAATGTACCTCCCCCTAAGGAAAGCGGTGATTTGGCAGAATCACTTTTTGAATAACTTTCGTTAATCTGTTAACAAACACCTTGGTTAACATTTTAAACGAAACATTCAAAAGGCAAATGGGCCTATATTTTTGAATTCTACGCATATGTGCGGCATATGTCCGCAATGGATACGCAGGACGCCGCGAGAGCCTGCAAAAATTGATCAGATTTACACGGCGCCCGCCTAAGCCCGCATGAGTGTCCACACACCTGAAGGATTCTGTAGTTTGCGAACTGCATACTACGGAGTACGTATTCACTGGCCAGCTAGTTTGCTACGAGCAGAATTACGTTACTAGCTAGCTAGCCAGGATCGGCCAAACGATTTTGAAGAAAGTTAAGCAAAACATTGAAGAGAAGAAATTACCCTTCATGGTTTTGATAGCTTGCTCCTTGCGGAGCTCAACGCAGCTCGACCGCTCTGATGCACTCATGACTAACGAAAATGACGGGTACGGAGGGGCTGAGGAGAGACGGTGGAGGAAAGAACGAGGGTGGAACCGAGGATGTCCGGCTGGGTCGGCCGGCGGCCATTGCGCCTGGCGGAGCGTTGCCGTGCCAATACTTGTGCGCTACTTGTTCTCAGATTAATGTTTTTGCGGGAGATGTGGGCTTAAAAGTGGACATGGTAAGTATCCACTTAATCCCGCAAAACAAATCTAATCCGCCGCGGGCGTCCGCATACGGGATTTTGCGGGACGGCTTGTACGGCGCCGCAGACAGTCCGCGTCCGCTTGCAACCTGAGTCCCAATGGAAGGACAACACGTCGGCGGCGCCATCGGAAGTGCCTTCGAAGCCGCTTCAGCACGGACTCCGTTAAGGGTTGGGGCCTGAGCCGGCAATGCCCTTTGTTCTTCAATCATCGAAGGATGTGTAACATCAAGCCATGGACAACAATTTCTTCAAAAAATTTTTTTGCTTGGTGTGGTTGTTCTTTGTAGGTGTTTGGGTGTTGTTCTTCTCTGATGAGCATGCATTGTAAGCTGGCAGACCCAGCAGTGTTCTTGTTCTTCGGTTGTAATGCTTTGTAATCCTTGCTGGTTGAGGGCTTTGTTAATTCAAAGTCGGCCTCGTTGAGCCTTTCATCTAAAAAAGAAAACAGGGTAAAGATTTAATTTAGTTAGGGATTCAATAGTTCAGATACAAGCGACAATGATTTCGAGGTGAGGATTCATTCTGTCGAAAATCAACGAGTTCAGGGTTTAAAATGAAAAATTTCCTGCATATATGAGTCGAGTCGTAGATGCCACACATGCAAATGCAGAGCGAGGTGACGACCAGGTCTAGGTGCACCGTGTACGTACGAGCTCAGGACTTGCAGATCCGGACATGAACACAGCTATAGCTAGCAAGATGACATCTATCGTTTACGTACGAACGACGTCGCATGCCCAGTAACTGGTGGATGGCGATCGCTCAGGCCGGCGCCTCAAGTGCGTATAGTGCGTACGTGGCAGGACCCAGGGCGAGGTACGTGTATGTATGTCAGTATGTGCACATACATATATATCCATCCATGTCTCCCGTGCTTGTGTCATGACACACATGAATGACGCCATGAATCATGACCCATATGCACGCATAGCTAGCCTGCCCAGCTACGAGGGCAGGCATGCGCGCGGCCACGTGAACGGGGGGCGCCGTGGAAGAGTCTAAGAAGCTTCCATGGCTGCCCGAGCTTGCTCGATCCGGGGTGTCGATCGCGGCGTCGCCGGCCGGCCGGCCGGCCGGTGCAATGGTGCATGAACTTGGTCAAGTGTAGCGTCTACAAACCTACGTGCAGAGACGTCGCTGTCGTCCTATCGCGCGCCTTAGCTCGTCGATCGCTGTGGACACGAGCTAGGGCCGGAGGTGTGGTACGTAGTACGTCGGCGGCAAGCTAGTGCACCTCCACGTGAGCCGCGCGAGGCTCCGACTGGCGTGTCCCAATGGAAGGACAACACGTCGATCGGCGGCGCTCATACATGCATGTATGCAAACCCATTCATGCATCGCTCATCATATCGGACTTCTTCTGTGGGCCGCCGGAATGATGAACTTCGTTGCTGAAAACGGCATGTTACAAGGTTTCATCGATACCATACCCTGACAGTGTGCTCCAGGCTCACGGCTTTGTCGGTTTAAAAAAAATTTGAAGAAAAGATGCGACTCTACGGTGGTCAACCACTATTTAGCTTAAGAATTGGTCGGTTTTGAAAACTATTGTTTGGAGATTGACAAATTTTGAATCAAACCTAAAATAGAAATCAACCATTCTTTTCAGAAAAGTGAGCCTACCTCATTTGGTTAGGAAAGTAGATATGTATAACTTAGCCATCCAAATCCAAGTCCTCAAGGATGTATATTTGGGTTCTTATTAGTAAAAAAAAAATCGTGGTAGAGATTTCCCTACAACATTCTTTTCAAGAAAAAAAACTGTGGATAGAGGGCGTATATTTTTTTTTTACCTTTGTATGTCCACCTAGGCATATCACTGGCAATAAAGAGAACTAGTAGGCCTCGGCGCGGCGGCACGCCGTGCCGTAGTTTTTTTTTCTATAGAAAGTGTAAGTAAAGAGCTTTATTATTGTTGTATAGAATTTTGTTCAGTATAGTGGAGTGGATGGTACATTTGTGAACCGTTAGATTAAATATTGAAAGTGGTACGCAAGCAGTTTCTTGGTCGATCTGGTGGATGATTTGTCCGGTACAACCATTTTAGGATGTGATTGTGCTAATTAGGTGACTTGTCATTTACCTCCATCGTATACATGTTACATAGGAATTGCATATTTTGTAACGTAATATAATTACACAAGTAGGAAGTTGCAGTACATGCTACTTTTACTTTTAGTGCTGCTATAGTAGTAGCATTTCTATAGGTACTACCTATACTATTACATTGCCTTTGTCTATGACAATTATACAACCTACTACACACTTCACATTCTAATGTACATTACTATATTATTGTTATACTAAATACAAACACAATCCTTCGTATTTGCTCCAACAGGTCTTGCAGTTCCTCTGTTGGTGTTCTAGTGTCTCTGCTACTTCATATTTCTTGGTTCTAAGGCTAGCATGTGTGATTCAGTACGAGGTTGCGTCGGGCCAATGTAGAACATGTCTCGTTTGGCAGGAATCTCTGATATTGGAAATGAAATCCTTTGTGGAAGAACACTCAGGAGATTCAGAACATGCGTTCCTAACTCTACATAACATCTTCATGAATTCTCTCTTAATATGCCAGCCCAATAATCCGCTGTATCAGACTTCACTTTTTGTTCTTGTGCCCAGATCACAGTTGTTTCTAAGTGTTGTTGGACTGTCATCATGTTCTGTTGTGACGTCATTGCAATATGGTAGATATAGTCGATGGCAGCCATACCACTTTCCCTGCAAATATACTTCAGTACTTCGAAACAGATATATTCTTCAACAACCAGTCTTCTCTGCTTGGATAATCCCATTCTAAGGATTTATTGTGGTTCCGGGGAATCCAGCTACAGGAGAACCAGGGACGGGGAGATCTCCCCTTTTTTTCCGTCCGACTCTTTGATCTTAAACTTAAGAATGTTGGTTTTAAGAACATGTGCGGAGAGTGGTGTGGTCGATAATATCTGGTTGCATTTGTAGGAGTATCTACCTGCATCCATGATGAATATGTGCCATCTATATTTTTGAATTAACGCATTGGGTGCACCTAGAGACATGACACGATGCAGGAGCAAGGAGCAGCGTATGCTTAGAAACGAAAACTGAAGTCTGGCTGCAATCAGAAGAGACATTTAGTAAGTTTTTCTATTGGATACATAATTGATTTAAACAAGTGAGTTCAATTTGAACATGAAATATTTATTTTACCATGGGAAGGTTGATGTTGCTTATTCTACTGTCCACGCGAGATCGTGCATGTTGCCATCCGAAAGGCAATCTTTACTTCAATCTGCTTGCCGAGGGAGTGGCCAACGATTTCAACAGTTTGAGTTTGCTATCTTGTAGGCCAAATGTTGCCATCCGAAAGACAATCTTTACTTCAATCTGCTTGCCAAGGGAGTGGCCAACGATTTCAACTATTTTGAGTTTGCTACCTTGTAGGCCAAAGAGCAAAGGATGGCGTCCAGGTAGTTGGCATGGATGCGTTCCTTGATTTATCTATTTTAGCACTGGGAAGATTCAGCGTCGTGCCCTTAGATGATAGTCTGTTTTTTATTTTCTATTATAATTGTCCGATCCAATACATAACTAAAGTATATTATCATCCCTGTAACTTGAGAACAAACAAATACATGGAGTTTTGGCTTTGTTTTTCAGCCATGTATTGGAGTCCACACCGGATTGATTGCAAGGAAACCCAACAATCTGTAGTTTAGCAATCTGAGTCACCACGCAAAAACATACCCACATTGTTGATCCACTGCTCGAATAACACAGATAGTTCCTCATACAGAGACATGAAAGAATAATCTTGAGCAAAATAATATTAAGAATGCATATCGTTTGGCAATTTTACACAGACCCGAACAAGCACAACAAATTCACATACATGTTCCAAGTCTAAGAAATTAGTGTCAGGCTTAGAATGCAATACCACAGCTAAAGAGTACATATTAATTAGCCCACACATCAAGCATCCTTGACGAAATATAACATTTCAATAGGAGAAACTACAATACTTGCAGTGATAGGTGCAGTCTGCTACCTATATCTTCTTGATATACCATACTTATATTCATCAGTTCAAAAGGAAACCAATACGACATGACGCCACTTGAGGGACATTAAGTTATGTAGAAGAAAACCTTAGTGGATGCCCATACCAGGAAGAATTCTATTTATCAGTTCAAAATGAAACCTATGCAGCATAACGCCACTGGAGGCATATCATGTTCTCTAGAAGCAAACCTGACTGAATGCCCATTCCAGAAAGAAAGACCTACATGTCCTACATTCAAGGATGATTAGCAACTCATATTGTTTCAATACCGATTCACTATTTCCCTCCACTCCAGGACATCCCGCATAAGGGCAACAACAATTCAAAACCAATTTCGAGTGGACGAAGAGTACACTGAGCTGAGAAATAAAGCAAACACTCACATAATTAAGGAAATGAAAAATGAATACAGCTGAGTCCCACTGCAAGAGAACGATCTTTTCGAGTGGACGAAGAGTACACTGAGCTGAGAAATAAAGCAAACACTCACATAACTAAAGGAAATGAAAAATGAATACAGCTGACTCCCACTGCAAGAGAACGATCTATATCAAATTGCAGTACATACATGCAAGCTGAACATGGTAGGCGAACTGCCTTTGTTATTGTCATGCTCATATTTAAGACTTAAATTTTTGCAGCATTATTAAGAAATAAAATAAAGTTAGCAGCTGAGTAAATTTGTCAAAATGTGAAATACTAAGAAATAGACGCAGAGTAGAATCAACAAACTAACAAAATACTACAATTGCTTAAGAAATTGGACAGCAATAATCAATTACATGTGACTAAAAACTGAACCAAAGCACAATCACATCTAAGTTTCAAAGATTAAGATTGCAGTACCTACCATTCATGCATTTACTCCTTCGTAGTCTGTGTGTGAACAAAAAATGACAAAATAAATATTGCAGCGACCATCAAGAAAAGGGCGATGCAGCAAACAAAGAAATAAAAGTAAGAAAATAACATATCAACAACACATATGAAACTGAGAGGAACATAACTATGAAATTCTCACAACAGAGCAAGAAAATAAGATAATCAAATAACTGCCATGAGATCTCACCTCAAAAGCTGAAGATTTGCACGTGAAATATAAGAAGTAGAAAAAAGATGGACAACACTTGTGCTGCCTACTGAATCTCCTCACCAGTATCTTCCAAGCTGTGATGAGATGCATAGATGGAAATAAGAATTAGACATGAAACATCCAACAAGGTCTACAATTACAGATACAACAATCAACTTGATTATAGAGGATAAACTGGTGTGACCATTGCTGTTGACCATACAGTATAAACCGGTCAGCCAAGTGTGTAGTACCCAGGTTGTTCCTAATGCTCCATTTGGGATACTTATGATCATGAGGCTTAACCCATACACAAAACACAGTAATATGTGAGAATGTGACTGAATCGTAGAAGAAAAAGGTGCAGCAACTAAAGGAGCAATCAATAATAGCGACTGAATCCTGATGCAGGAAATGAGCAGCTCAATTGAAAATAACCTACTGTAAAAACAGACCAAGCCATCACAAATATTCATAGTTCAGTCAAAAATTACATGGTTTATCTTACTTGCCTAGAATTATAATTGAGTTAAAATGTGAGAGCAGTAATAGTATATTTTATACTTTTCCATGTCAATCTGCTAATGATATGGATAATCCATGAAAGAAAGATTAAAATAGATCGCCATAATTTGTCTTATCTCTTAAGTAAAGCAACTTATAAAGTATGTAACCTTTGTTGGGAAGACCAAGATACATGAATCCTAACGGAAAGAATACTTGCTTAACCATGTGGACAATTCGACCCATGCGGCTTGGATTCTGACGATTAACAAATATGATTATGATCTCGTCTCACTGGCTGACGACCACAAATAGAATAGAACCTTAACGGCCGCCTGGACACATCCAGAGTGGTAGGACCATAGGAGCAACATAGCCCACGGCTCCCAGGTCTGAAATCACGGAAACAAATTTAAATATGCTGATTAGAAACAGCCAAACACAAAGCTCATGAAAACACACAAGATCAACCTGCACTCCTGCAGCATACCCGGATGTTCCATAGAGCAAGACAAATGGATAGGCTGTCGGCGGCTCTCGACCAGCCTTCAACCCGGAGCCAGCATGAACAACGCAGCAAAGCACACCATCCATCGCACCAGCATCTGTGACAAATTCAACCTACAGATGCATAATCTAGTTAAAACAACAGGATAGAAAGGCAACACACAAAACCAAATATTGGCACCTTTTGGGCATTCCATCAAACACGTTGAAGGTACCTACACCAGCAAGGTTATCGTACCATTGGTTTTGCATCTGTATCATGGACATGTCTCTTGCTGCTTGTATGAAGCTGTGAAAAATCACGGAAAGCCAATTGGGAGAAATAAATTAGCAGAGGTGTAGCTCGCCAGTCGCCATTAAACATACAGAAGAGACTCTCACGGAACAACCTGGGGATGGATGAGAGGGGACTGAGGATTAGAAATCTCACCGTGGAAAAGGACTAAACTCACGCCGCCCGCGTGCGCTAAGGAGGAGGCGGAGGCGCGGGTATGGAAGTCATCGGCAACGTGCTGGATCGTACCCTTGTGCCGTTGTCGTGTCTCTCCGTGGATTCGATGGAGAAGACGCGCGTAACAGCAGCGGATGGCGAAGGACCCTCCCTCACCGATTTTTTCGGCAACGAAAGAACCTCTGATTCGCAAGCGGGACTGGAGGGAGATCGTACCTGCACTGATGCCGGAGACATGAAGATGAGCTCTGCCATGAGGATGTGGAAGTAAAGCGGTGGAGAGAGGGAAGAGGAAGAAGAGAGAGACGTGGAAAGGCCGCAGCACTCGGCCACACAAAAAGAAAAATCGCAGTCTGCCCCGATACATATCCTCCATGTTGCGCGTCCTTATCAGGTCATCAGTGGTTTGCTTTTTCTTTATTATGGACTTTTATTATTTTTGTCTCTTCTTCCCTCCAACCAGCTACATGACATACCCTGACACCTGCGCCGTATGCGGCCATAACAAACTCCAGTGGCTGCGCCGTATGCGGCCAATAAAAAGAAGCTGCTGTCTAACGAGCTGGCGGGCACACTGTGCAGCTCATTATTAAAACGAACAATGAATGTTAAGAGCCAAAATACGGCGCGGCAACAACACGGACACGTTGCCTCCGGCACTAAATGCTGTAAGACAAAGCAGGACGTTGCAGCGAGGCAAACACGTTGCGACCACAAACAACAAACATAAAAGACAGGAGGATAAAACAATAAATAGGCACAGGCATGGCAGAGCTCATCGTGTTATTACAGTGCAGACGACAAAAACATAAAACAACAATAAGTAGACGAAAACACTAAAATACCTCCAAATAGAAACACATCGGACAAATCACGAAACGACAACTCATAGTGGACCGGATGACCTGAAGACCGGCTGCAAAAGAAAGGATGACCTAGAGATCGGCAAACGTGAGAACGAGCTAACCGGGAAACTGGATACAAGCGGAACGGGAACACCGGCTGACGCATGAGAGAAAGGAAGAAAGGAAACCGGGAGGAGGACCACAAGAGAGGACAAAAACAGCAAACCCGGACAAACAAAAGAACGGACAAAAGAACGAGCACCAATAGAGAAATTACACATCACCACGCGCAGGTCAGGTGGCATCACATGATAGGCCGGACGAGGAGCGAACGACTCACATCGCGAGAATCCCACGAGCTTTGTTATAGTGTAGTATATGCATGGCATGGCTTGGTCCATAGACGGTGCAAGTTTGCCACTCGATCCCTTTTGTTCATGTCGCATGACACCATGACAGGGAAGCAAGGCGAGCCAATCACGTCGTGTGACCTATTCCTCTCCCATATTCGTTCCCTTTAGGGTGTGTTTGGTATGGGGCATGAGGTGAAATGTAATGGGTCCATTCTACACCTCAACCATATTCTTGTGTTTGGTTGGAGAAGGAACCAGAACCAACTGATTCTTAGAAAGAAAATATACCTCTAATATGCTGAACCGTTCGTGACTTCTTGGTCTATTAACGACAGAAAAAAATATATATTGCTCTTAGACTCACCGCTCAGGGTTGTCCACACGTTCTCACCCCGTCACAGCTCCTCACTCCGCCGCCGCGCTCCTGACCTTGCTGCCGCTGCACCCTGCCACCGCCGCCGGAGCTCCTCACCCCGCCGTCGCGCTCCTCATCCCGCCGCAGCTCCTCACCCCTCCGCCGTCACGCTCCTCACCCCGCCGCAATCTCACGCCGTCGCCGCTCCTCACCCTGCCACCGCCGCCGGAGCTCCTCACCGCTCCGTCGCCGTGCTCCTCACCCTGCCGCCGCTCCTCACCCCTCCACCACCGCCGCACCCTGCCACCACCGTCATACCTCCTCACTGCTCCGCCGCCGCACTCCTCACCCCACCGCACCCTGTCGCCGCCGCCTGAGCTCCTCACCCTGCCGTGGCGCTCCTCACCCCGCATCCGCAGCTCCTCACTCTGCCGCCGAGGCAGGCCTCCACGCAATGCCCTATGGCCGCCGTTCACCTCGCTTCTGATTTGGCGTTACGGCCGGCGACGATGACCGAGCTGTTGTTGCTCAAGCCTGTTTGTCCTTGGTAATCTCACCATTTCTATGTAAAAAGGTGAGCTGAACCAAATCCATTCCATTCCATTCCATCTCTCCAAGCAAACAGTGAGACGGAACCAGTCCATTACACCTAATTCCCGAACCAAACAAAGGAATGAAACCGACCCATCCCCTGAGAATGGAATCATGACATTCCACTCAACTAGGTTCTAGAGCCAAACATACCCTTATTGTTGGACAACTGGATCCATCCAGCCCAGGTGCTGCTGGTCCATCCATGGATCGTCCATAATGACGGCCCTAATCTAAGGAAACGGTTTCATTATTCTCCCATGTGACTCATTGCCACCACACCGGGATGCATAGCCTACTTGAAACCATAGTTGAAGAATGCAAAACCACTGCTTTTGCAAGCCCTGAGATGTATCTATTGGTCTGCACATGTGTATGTGTTCATGTGGGCACTAGAAAATCAGGAGAAATAAGGGCAGACATGCAATTCGAGCAAGGCTATAAAGCAAGGTAGCCCTAATAAAAAGTATAGTAAAGCGACACTCTAATGTGGAGGCTGGGGCTATGCTTCCATTTAAAAAAAAGGTAGCTGGGACACACAAAATTAGAGTGGCCAATCTGTGGCAGGCGATCGATGGCGTGCTCAACAAAACCGATATAAAACTACCTCTTTTTTTCCAAATCCAAACCGGAGCGGTTGATGTACATTAATGTAGTCCCTTTTCAACCCTGAAGGTTCGGCCAGGGTCTGCGGACCCGTAAGGCCACTGCGGGGGCACACTAGTCCCAATAGGGTCCAGTCGGGCCTAGATCGGGCCCGTAAAGTTCACCGCCACGCTGCAACAGGCCGGCGCCTGTCGCCGCTGTCCCCTGCACCCTTCTACCTCTCCGCCATCTGTAGATCGTACGTCAGGATAGGCCGGCCCGCCCCGACCCAGATGGGGCCCGATGGGCCTAGATCTGGGCCATTGGGCTCAGCCAACGTCGCCTATCGCACGCCGCCGCCCATGGCCGCGCTGCCCCGCAGCACCACGTCGACGCCGTCGGACCGCCGTCTTCCAGGCCGTGCTGGGCCGCCGCCTCCCTAGGTACACCGCCGCCGGAGGCCCGCCGCCCCGCGCGACCTCCTCCGCGCGCGCGGGTGATGGACTGTCCGCCGCTGCCGGCACCACGGCGAGCCCCGCTCGTGGCTCAGGCCGAAGGCGGCGGGAGGAGGGAGCACGGGTGGGGAGGACAGGGAGAGGGCGCGGGGAAGCCGCGCCGGCCGCCGCGGGGGCGGCGCGGCGCGGAGAGAGGAGGGGTACGGGGGAGAGAGGGGGGCGCGGACGCGGGCTCGACGAGGGGCGCGGCGGCGGGTCGCGGGAGAGGGAGGAGGGAGGAGATAAAAAGATTTTCAACATCATATTCAAACTTAAATGAGATAAATCCAACAAAAACATTTATAGCAACAATGAAATTAGTAAGTAATTGTATCCTCTTGATGGAAAAAAAGAGGCATGACCGTAGGCATAAGTGCACTAATTCAAGGGGTTTAGAGAAATGTGTAGATAAATTGTATGGCAACTGATGGCTCTTTGCTCGTTAAGTGCATCACTCACAAATATAGAAATCTGAAAAGTTTGAACACAGGAGATTATGATTCCTAACAAGATACTGAACTACATTATTTGAGGGGTCACGGAGACATTATTTATAATGACGTGGTTGAAGCTTAATACCTCAGAAGACTTGAGAAGATGACGAGGGTGCCCGAGTGGACATAATTGGAAATTAGAGACCAAAATTCTATCGTGTAAAAATATTTTCATCGTGCGGATGTTGTAAACAAAGAAGCAATGAGGGTGAAATTCAAAGTCTAGAGGGTCTCGATGCCTCGCTCCCTTGCGCGTGTAGTTCAGACTTCAAAGTGCAAATTTTGAATGTGTCAAAAAACAAACTTCCAGGAAACTGACCTCCAAAAGGCCACACTCAAGTTGGACCTCCTTATAAGCGAAGTGTGCTACCTTGTATGAGCTTGAGAAGAGGTGCTCTACACGTGTACTCCTGCTCCTCCGCCGCCCGCCCCGTCACCATGTGTGTGTCATATTTTGTGAATGAGCCGACCCGAGCTAGAATCTATGCCATGTGAACGCGTTGTCCTTCGTTTTTCCAGGGATGGATGGATGAGTGAACGATACTATTCGGCTTCGGCTTCTTTCAGACAATTCACCCCCTAACGTGTGTATAAAATAGGATGCTCATCATTCCATATACACAAGGTACCCACAACGTAATACATTAGACTGGTGGAATCCGGTTTCAGATCTGCCCTATCCCGTATTGTGGTGTGCACTGAGAGATGTGACAGTAGGCCTTCAATACCCCGTTTCTCGTTATCATGTATGGGAGAGAGGCGATGAAGTTTTAGGTAATTGCTCTCGAGTGATTATGGGCATCTTCTACAACGCCACAACTAAGGACTATTTTGTCGACGACAACATCTTTGGTGACATGTTTGTCGGCAACGCGAACAGACATTATTCCTCCGCATCGTATGTGTTCGTATTCCTTTTGTTAGGGATTTGGTCCTGTTTACTAGTTCTTCGTATCGATTTTGGCTAGTCGTTCCCATTTTATTACCAGACGACATCCCAAAGTTTTATCACTTATTTGTGCGATATATTTGTCTTGAGTGCTATAATTATCATGCTTTATCTTTCATACTCCCTCCGTCCTAGATTATAAGACTCATCTTCAAATCCATCAGTCCCAAAACAAATGACCTATTTGGAGTAATGGGCATTAATTTTCCTCACCCCTCACCCAATTAACTTTCATGCATGCGTGTGTGTGAATTAAAAAAGCTGCATCCAGGGTGGGAAAGGAATCAACCAATGCATGCAGTAGATGTAGAACAAACAAAGCCAATCAAAAATTACCTTGGGCCTAGATATTTGGTATTGAGTCCTATAAACTAGGACGGAAGGAGTATTTGTAGATTAAATTATGTGGAAAATTGTTCATTTATTCAACACACTGCCTAGCTGCTAGCTGGCCGGATACCGAAAAACTACAAGCTACCTGTACTCTGCCCATGGTACAGGGAAATGCTCTGAAATTAATGAAGCAGATCGATCGAACGGTCCGGGACAAGGTGTAAGGCGGCGTGACCGGGCTAAGGAAAGCGACCATGCATACGTACCGGGCCACCCGGCCACATTAACGTACGTCAGTACTGTTACTACTGTTACAGGCGATAGCAAAACAACGACGAAATAAAATAAGATCAAATTAACGGATACACGAGATTTTAAAATGGAAAACCCTTCCAATAAGGAAGAGAAAAAACTACGGGCACTAGCAAGCAATACTCCACTATTTCGGGGTGAGGTTACAAACGCGCTGGAATTTACAATGTGTGGCTTATCTCCGGCGGCGGCTTACAAGACGTATTTATAGTGGTTCTCACCTAATCTGGATCGGTAACAATCGGCCCAAGCCTATCGGCGACGGGCCTCGCTTCGCTCCGTTCTTAGCCTTCTCACTTATAGAACCGGATTTGGATCAACATAAAATAACAAGTACGTGTGCAATGCACCCATGCATGCTTATGTGGGTAGAGTCGTAGATGCCACAACCCACAGGCCCACAGGTGACACATGCAGGCCGATCGAGGTGACGACCAGGTCCAGGTGCACCGTGTACGTACAATCGAGCACAGCCTACTCAGGCGAGTTCAGTGGATCGAGCGCGCTAGCAGCCCGGGACATGAACACAGCTACTCAACTACCTAGCAAGATGACATTGTTTACGTACGAACGACGTCGCATGCATCACGGCCCACTCACTACGCAAGAGCACAGAGTGCATACATGGCAGGGCCCCGGGCGAGGTAAATGTGTGTATGTGGGGTGTTTGGTAGCCATCAACCCAGCAGGGACAGACCCAACGAGGAGAACGGGGTAGGCTCCGGAGTGCCTTGAGGAAGAGTGGACTCGATGCAGAATACGAATTTATCGTTTCATTTGGTAGTTTATATGGTGGTTGGTGAGTTTATAGTCATGCAAAACGTGTTGTTTGGTTGTGTCAGCTAATAAGGGAATATATCCCCACTCTTATCTCTAGCCGGCTTGGTCCTGGGAGAGCTTCCGATTCAAGCATTGTCATTTGTTTGCATGAGAGTTGCTTCGTTTTGTGTACCGAATACAACTTGAATCCACGACGCTAACCAAACAGCATGATAGCAGGGACGGAGCTGCCTAAGGACCATTGGTGTGAGCTGAACCCAATGAATAACGCAAAATCCTTCACTAGTTCTTATTAGATAGTTTAATTTATAAAGGACGACCCCAATGTAATAGAGAGATTATAGTGACGACCCGGTGCCAATTTTTTCCAGCTCCGTCCCTGCGTGAAAGTTGTCTCTTATTGGGCAAATAGCTCCCATGCGACACAGTTGAGTGAAATTGTCCACAGAGCGATGTCGTTGGCTGGAATAGCCTATGTGCGACGCCTGTGAGCGCGGAAATAGCCCAGGCACTACAAACGGTTAAAACCTGTGTCTGGCTCTTAATGTAGGGCGAGATTAGATTAGGACAGCGGGATTATGTGCGCTGACAGGTGGGGTCCAATTAGTGCCACGTCCTCTAGTCAATCAACCGAGTCAACAGAGCTGAGCTCGACCGTGCTCGACTCGAGCGCCGCCACCCCCTGTGCCCTCTTCTCTGGCAGCGTCCGCGATTTCTTCTCAGCGGCAACGGAGCGCCTTTCTCGACGGAGGCGGAGCTATCACGGGTGAGTTCTTTCGCAACCCTAGTCTCCTTCGCTCCAATTTCATGGATATGTGGCCCGGCCTCACGCCGGACATCTAGGTGGAGAGGTGGGGCGCCCGGAGAGGTGCGGTTGGGCTGATTCAGATGGAGGGAGGAGACGGCAGTGCTTCAAATCGGTAATGCGCACCCTCATCTAGCTGATTTTGAAATCGATTTGGCTATCGGGCCGTCCCGTGCACAGCTCGCTCACCCGCCTCTGCCCGCCATTGACTGAAACAGGGGAGGAGTCAGTACGTTCACAATTACAGTACAATTTTTTCCTTGTAAGGCAAGGCTAGCTGATGGTAGCGTCCGAGACATTGAGAGAGATACAACAGTGCGTTTGGATGTCGATTGTTCATAAATGGATCCACAGGATTTACAGAGCATGGAGGAGAAGGTCGTGCAGAATTTGGTGCAAGGAATTGGGGAGAAGGTTGTTTGGGGTCCAGATCAGGAGGTATCAGTGCAGCGGTTCGATGATTGGAAGCAAGTATATACTAGGATTGAGGATGGAGAGCAGATGGTTGATGAAATTGATCGACAAGAAGGTTGGGAAAGCAAACAAGTAAATTTTTATGCTGAGCTAGTTGATTTGAACCGTGATTCCAAAGTTGGTTATGTGGCATCAAAGATGGCTGCAGAGATGTCAGAAAATGAGTGGATTGCACAAAATCAAATTGTGCCAATAGTTACCGAGCCGACAGTGCTAGGTGAAGGAACAAGGGCTTTAAAGGTTGTTGTTGATTGGAATATAGTTGAGTTGAATGAAAGTACAGATTTGGTCATTGAACCAATATCTGACATTGCTATGGCCAAAATGTTTGGCATTCCAGTTGATGAAAGAGATCAAGAGCAGGATGACAGTTCTTTGCCTGCTGATCGTAACAGAAACTCGGGCCCCAGAAACTCAGTACCTGAAAATGTGGATCAAGAACAGCTGATGAGAGAGGCTGCAGATGATGTGGATGATGAATATGATAATGAGCTGGTCTGTGTGTATGACAAAGAGAACCCAGTTATTGAAGTGGGGAAGACGTGGCCAAACATGGATGAGTTTAGGTTGTCTTTCAGGACTTATGCAGTGAGAAAAGAGTTTGATGCCAAGACAATGTGGACTGATCGGAAGAAATTTTATGCTCGCTGCAAAGGTTTTGATGGTGGTGCTAATCCTTGCAAATGGTACATATCTGCCAGAGTACAACCTGATGGAAGTACAGTAAGGGTAAATCAAATACCAAACCAGCATACATGTATGACCACTTCACAGAGAATTTCAAAGATGACATCACAGCTTTGGGTTACAGAGAAGATTACTCCTATTTTAGCCAAGACTCCAAACACTACTGCAAAGAGGCTTAAAGTTGACTTGGAGAAGCTGTACCCCATCCAGCTGCAGTATACCACAGTGTGGAAGGCAAAACAAAGGGCAATGAAATCATTGTATGGTGACTGGGCTAATACTTTTAGGATGTTGTATAGTTTCAAAGAAGAGGTGTTGAAAAGGTGTCCTGGAAGTGTGGTGGAGATAGATACAGAGGTAACAGGAGATGGCAAAGTTTATTTCAGCAAAATTTTTATGTGTTTGAAGCCTTGCATAGATGGATTCAAAGCGGGGTGCCGTCCATATTTGAGCATAGACTCATCTTTTTTGACTGGAAAGTGGAATGGTCAGTTGGCTGCATGTAATGCTCTAGATGGACACAACTGGATGTTCCCTTTGGCAATTGGAATGTTTCAATCAGAGACAGAGGCATCATGGACATGGTTCATGATGCAACTGAAAAGGTGCATAAGGCCAGTATCACCTTTGGCCATTCACACAGATGCATGTAAAGGGCTGGAAAATGCTGTGAAAAATATTTTCCCCCATTCTGAGATGAGGGAGTGCTTTGGACATATGTGGATGAATCTGATAAAAAAATTCAGAGGAGATGCATTTGGGCGCTTATGGCCTGCAGCAAGAGCTTACACCAAACAGACACATGAACATCACCTTGGTAAGATCATGGCAGCATGTGGTGACAATGAGTTTGCTACTTGGTTGAACACCTACCATTCTCTATTATGGTACAAATCAGGTTTTAATACTGCTATTAAGTGTGATCATATCAACAACAACTTGGCAGAAAGTTTCAACAACAAAGTGAAAGATTTGAAAGACTTGCCTGTGCATGATATGGTGGAACAAATAAGGATCATGATCATGCGCATGTCGGAATTGAGAAGAAGACTTGCTGATGTTTTGGAAGGGGACAAGCTTCCATCTGTGGTACAACAGGTGGTCAACAGGAGTAGAAAGCTTTCACATCTATCTGTTGTGAAATCCTCTTTGTGGTCTGCTGAAGTAGGAGATACAAGAACTACCAAGAGGCATGTTGTAGACACGGAGAAGCATGAATGCACTTGCGAAGAGTGGCAACACACTGGAAAACCATGTGATCATGCCATCCTTTTTTTGGCATCTAAACCAAGGTTAAATATGCACCCTTTTTTGCATGACTATTACTCTGTTGCAAGATTCAAAGCTGCATATGCAACTCCAATCCCAGCACTGACTGACCAATCTCAGTGGCCTGAGGGGGAAATTGAATTTACCTTGTGTCCTCCCCTCACTAGAAGAAAGGCTGGGAGGCCCAAACAGAGCAGATATAAAGCTTGGTTTGAGAAAGGAGGTAGTAGTAAGAAGGGGAAAAAGGATAAAAAGGATAAAGATGATGGAAAGCCAAAAAGGGCTCAAAAGGGTAACAAGAACAGATGCAAGTTGTGTGAGGAACTTGGGCATAGAATTGGTTCCCCCAAATGCCGTTACACTCCTGTACAACCAAAGTATGTTAATGTCCCAATTTATATGTTTGTTTTTGTTTCAGCTGTTTATTTCAATATCTAACCAATTTATATGCTTTATTTTCCAGGAGGAAGCGTGCAGAAAAGGCCCCACCTCTTGTTGTTGAAAATGGCTGGACAATGAAAAAGGCAAGGCTCAATGGCTGTAGAAAGAAGAGAGCAGATATAAACCTTGGTTTGGATGTTTTGGATGATCTTTTCTTAACCCAACCAGTTCCACCTGTGATAGATGCTCCAGTGCAATCTGAACCAGTTTTGGATGTTCTTTTCTTAACTGAACCAGTTTTGGATGTGCCACCTATTGAGCATGATGTGCAAACAGAACCAGTGCCACCTATTGAGCTTGTTGTGCAAACTGAACCTGATCTATCTGTTGTTGTGCAAACTGAACATGATCTAGCTGTTGTTGTGCAAACTGAACAAGATCCTGATGTTGAGGAGGTGCAGCAGGTGAAGGAAGTTCTTGGCCGTGCAGTGGGGAAGCCAACTGGTCGTGGCAAAAAGACCAAAAGCATCAACAAGTTATGTGCTGCAGAAGTTGACAAGGACAAGATATCGAGCGGGAAGAAGGAAAAGAAACTAAGTGGTAAGAAGAGGCCTAAGAAGTAGTGGGAATGATCTGTGAACATTTGTTGACAATTTGTTGTTGTAATAATTTGATGTGAAAACTTATGTGTAATCATTTATGTGTACTGAATGTCAAATTTGAACCATTTTGTGCAAGAAACTCACTTTCATGAAAAATGTGTTCAAAATGGGCTCCCAAGTGAGGGTAAACGACCCCATTCCTAAGCAAGTTTTTTTCGACCATTCTCTAAATCACCCAAATTAACTTGAATCATTACTATATGACATAAGAAGACAATGTGCAAAGGTTTTCCATTTTTTTGAATTTTTTATGCTCATTTCAAATTTGGTCAAACCTAACTTTGACCAAGGTTAAAACAAATTTAAAACATGAAAATGAAAAAGTAAGCCTGGATCCTTCTTAACTACTCCAAACTGAACCATTTCCCAACTTTTGAAAATTTCATGTTCAAAACTTAAGACCACCTCTCTTTCTTCACACTTGACTTCTTGCGACGAGATTTGAGAAATGACACCACATTCATGAATAACTCGCTTGAATGTATGTACATCATGTTTATCAACTTGAATCAGCACTATATGACATAAGAAGACAATGTGCAAAGGTTTTCCATTTTTTTGATTTTTTTGAATTTTTTATGCTCATTTCAAATTTGGTCAAACCTAACTTTGACCAAGGTTAAAACAAATTTAAAACATGAAAATGAAAAAGTAAGCCTGGATCCTTCTTAACTACTCCAAACTGAACCATTTCCCAACTTTTGAAAATTTCATGTTCAAAACTTAAGACCACCTCTCTTTCTTCACACTTGACTTCTTGCGACGAGATTTGAGAAATGACACCACATTCATGAATAACTCGCTTGAATGTATGTACATCATGTTTATCAACTTGAATCAGCACTATATGACATAAGAAGACAATGTGCAAAGGTTTTCCATTTTTTTTTGAATTTTTTTGAATTTTTTATGCTCATTTCAAATTTGGTCAAACCTAACTTTGACCAAGGTTAAAACAAATTTAAAACATGAAAATGAAAAAGTAAGCCTGGATCCTTCTTAACTACTCCAAACTGAACCATTTCCCAACTTTTGAAAATTTCATGTTCAAAACTTAAGACCACCTCTCTTTCTTCGCACTTGACTTCTTGCGACGAGATTTGAGAAATGACACCACATTCATGAATAACTCGCTTGAATGTATGTACATCATGTTTATCAACTTGAATCAGCACTATATGACATAAGAAGACAATGTGCAAAGGTTTTCCATTTTTTTGAATTTTTTATGCTCATTTCAAATTTGGTCAAACCTAACTTTGACCAAAGTTAAAACAAATTTAAAACATGAAAATGAAAAAGTAAGCCTGGATCCTTCTTAACTACTCCAAACTGAACTTTTTTGAATTTTTTTTGAATTTTTTATGCTCATTTCAACACAAGTCAACGCATAGGTTTGACCAACTTTGAAACATATTGGTTAAAGTCAAAATGAAAAAGTAAGCCCGGATCCTTATTCCTCACTCCATAATGAACCAATTCAAAATTGCAAACTTCGAAAACCACCATTTACATGCCAAATTCAAAATCAAACCCTAATGAGCAACCCCGGCTGTGCGATCACTTTGTTTTGGATGATACCAGGACCGATCCGCGTGACGCCCGGTTCTGCAACGTGATTGGCCCGTATTTTTTTTCCTCAGCTACTCCCTTTTTTTCCACAGCTACTCGCGGGTGACACCGAATTGCCCGTTGGGCCGTCAACCCCTACTCGCCGTTGGGCCCGTCTAGGCCTGCCTCTGCCGTTGCAGCCCTCGAGCAGATCAGCATGCATGTTCTGCTCAAAAAAAAGATCAGCATGCATGTCCCATGCAGCGTAGTACCCCAGCTATTAATTCGTATCAGTGTCGCATCGTTTCAGCCTAGCGTCTCAGTGTGGCATCGTCTTTCAGCCGTCGATCAGGTCACCCATCGCAGTGCAGTGTCTCAGCGTGCGCATTGTTTCAGGCTTTGAGTGGTGCTTTTGGCATTGGATATCACGGGTCATGCTCATCCACTTCCTCTTCCACTTCCTCTTCCACTTCTCTCTCACACGCTCCAACCCGGCTATATTAAGGGCACCCCTCTTCCTCTTCTCTCACACCACTCCTCTCCTTCCCTCAAACCGCCACCGTACCCATCCTCCGTGCCCTAGCCGCCAACAACAAGCCCTAGCCGCCACCATGAACTACAACCGCCCATCCTACCGTCTCCCTCGGATCGCCCCGGAGCGCCAGTACCCGGCGGGCGTGATCGTGGAGAACCAGCTCCGCGTGTGGGCGATATCGAGGTGGAGGGGCGCAAGGGAACTTGCGGAGTTCTTCCTCGTGCAAGGCTACCGCCACCTCAACCGCCCTCGGGGCTCGCCGCCCATGTTCTTCCTCCAAGGGTACTTCGACGGCAACGAAGAGATCGGGCTCACCGTCAGCTTCACCAACCCCCACGACGCCTACTACCTCCTTGGGAAGGTGTTTTGGTGTGGATGCGAGTTCATCGCATTCACAACCTACAACATCTACACCAACTTCAAAGTGATATTCCCCTCTCTCGGGAACATGCACTCCCTCCCCTACAACTTCGACTACCAGCCCGCCGACGAGGAGTGAGCAAGGGAGGAGCCAAGCCAAGGAGGAGCCAAGTCAAGGAGGAGCCAAGGATGATGGCGTTGCGTGTTTTTTATTGTTTTCTAGTTTTATTATCTATTTCTTGTTGTGTGCGTTGCGTTTGTATCGGGTGCGTTTGTGTGATGGAACCAAGTATGTTGCTTCCTTGGGCATATATGCCCCTAGTTATTTCTATGTTTTAATGAGTGTTTTTATCCATGTTTTTATGTGTTTTTATCAAGTTTACATTTTATTTGGATAAAATTTGTGGTATAACACTTGTGCATAAAAAAGCTCAATCTCAACGTGCCAGATTTGGGCCAATAAGCTCAAACAAGATTCGTGCAATAATGTAGAAACCTTGTGAAATGAGATAAGCTCACAAGGCTTGCAATATGTTAGTCATGCAATCACTAGTTCTCAAATAATCTAAAATAAAAGAGTGGAATGAATAAGATTTGGGCCTGTCACGTGCCAGTCTAGTTAGTTTGGACCGTCACTTATTAATATCGTCAGCAAAATGGCCAAGCCCAGCCCGTGTAGCCCACCTGCATTTTTTTTGGTTTACAGAGGCAGCCTGCTTTACAGTTAGGATAACGGGCCAGGCCCAGGCCGCTTGTCCTTTGCTCCACTTTTTTTCCATCTATTTATTGTTTTCCTTTTTATTTTGCTTCTCATTATCTGTCTTCAAATTTGAATGTTACTCATTTTACAAAACTTTATACCTTCTTCTTCTGCCAGATACATTGCACATTGCCTTATATTGAAGGCCACTGAACATTGCACGTTGAAGCATAAACATTGCACATTGAAAACTATTGAACATTGCACACAAACTAAATTGTTATTCATTCTTCTCGGTCATCTAGATGGAAATCGTACCCAAATTGTACACGGCCATATCATTCATGTCTAACTGCATGGTCTAACGACTAATGATCAACGGGACACATAAGCAATTCCAAGAGCAATTACAAAAATATAGAAAAATGCAGCCATGATATTGCCCTGCTTCTTCAGAACGACAAGTTTTTTTATCTGCTTGTTCATCTGCTTCAACTCATTCAACTCAGCTCGCTTGAATTCTTCCCCATTCCCAACAGTACAAGCAAGACCGCCGGGGGTGGCAGATCCAGATTTCTCCAACGTCAGCTCCAAGGATGCTCCTTCACCTCCAATCCTCTCAATGTACTCATCCAACCACTCAAAATGCTTGCAAGTGCGAAGATCCTGAAACCAATTCCCAAATCAAAACTATGAACCCTAATTCCCAAATTCGGAGATATGAACCCTAATTCCCAAATCGGCACAAAAAAACAGAAATTGGACACAACAAAATGAAATTGGGAGAGGTATAACAAAGATCTCACCTTCCCCGGCTCCGGCTTGCTCTCGCATTTGACATACTCGCGCCCAAGATTGCCGTGCGTGTCCGACATTGTGACACGGCGCTTGAGGGGCGCGGTACGGGGGCAATCAGGGCACCTACTCATCGGCACTGGACCATATTGCGGCCAGCGGGAGGGGTGGGAGGTTGAAGAGCTCGACATCTGCCGCCGCTCGCCGCGATTAGTCGCCGAACAGGGAAGAGGGGGAGGATGGCTGTAACGGTCGGAATGGTCGCCGTGGATGGCTCCGCGTGGTGGCGGCTCTGTTTTCTGCTGTGAGTTGTGGGTCCCACGCTGGAGGCCCCTGAGCTGACGAGGATAAGTTGTGGGACCCGCGAGGATCACATAATAGTACGCTAACCAGTGTTTGGGCCGGCTGTCGCACACAGGCTATTTGGCCCATCAACGTTATCGCACAAAGGCTATTCCAGCCAACAACGTCGTGTTTCGTACTATTTCGCTCAACGATATCGCATGGGAGCTATTTGCCCCTCTTATTTTCAGTATCCACCTATTTTGAATCTATGGTTACATCCTACCAAACGCGTCCATAATATCCATGTCTCTCGTGCTTATGTCATGCCTCATGACGTCATGCATGACCCATGCACGCATCTGCTAGCTAGCCTGCCCGCTACCAGGCCACGTGAACGGGGGTCGCCGTGGAACAGTCTAAGAATCTTCCATGCTGTGTGCCTGAGCCTGTGCTAGCCCGCTCGATCCGGGGTGTCGATCCCCGGCCGGCCGGTGCATGAACTTGGTCACCACTACATGTGTGTAGCGTCTGCAAAGCTGAAGTGCAGAGACGTCGTTGTCGCCATATCGCCTTAGCAAGTGCACGCCGAGACCACGTGAGCCGCGCGAGGTTCCGACTGGCGTGTCCCAATGGAAAGGGCAACACGACTGCGGCGCCATCGGAAGTGCACACTCCGTACTATTTTTCGGATATATACATGCATGTATGCAAACCCATTCATGCATCGCTCACTCATCATATCGGACTTCTTCTGTGGGCCGCCGGAATGACGACCTTCCTTGCTTAAAACGGAATGTTACAAGGTTTCATCGATACCGTGACATTTTCTAGCGAGAAATTGTACTACGTACAAGAGAGTGGTCATGGCTCATGGCTTAATTGGTCGGTTTTAAAATCTGTTTCTTTTTAAGAAAGGATGCGACTCTACGATGGCCAACTACTATTTAGCTTACGAATTGGTTGGTTTCGTCAACTATTCTTTGGAGATTGACAAATTTTGAATCTAACCGAAAATAGAAATGAACCCTTCTTTTCAGAAAAAAAGTGACTGAATGGTAAATCTTACCTAAAATGGAGACCACGCTTACACCTCCCACACGTACACAACCTTCTTCCAATGTCGCCCTCCTAACCCAGTGTCCTTCGTTGGTTGCTGCTCCCACATGTGTCCTCCTCCGCTCGTCAGTCATCTCCTCCCCCGAGATGCTGCTGACATAGCTCCTTTGCTCACCGGCCGACGCAGAGCCTGCCACCAAGGATGGTCGATGTCCTCCTATTATGGACAATAGTTGCCGCTCATCCGAATGTTGAGCGCCTACCGACATGGATGTTTTTGCCATGCAGCCATGCACGCTCGCGATCGAGCTCCAATGTCGAGCCTTCTACCTAGATCGACGATTTTTTTTCGTATACGGGGTGATTTTTTTTGTTGCAATACTAGGAGTAAAGCACTACAATGACAAAATTTTCTGTAAATATTGGGAGGTCAGGGAAACATGCTATACTCTTTCGTGTAAGTGGAGATGATCAGTGCTGCAATTCGATTTTCTAAGTTTTTATGGACTAAAATGCAAAAATATGTTGTGACTAATTCAGAAAACTGGATGTCGATCCAACAGTGGGTAGAGAAGAAGTGAGCCTACCTCATTTGGTTAGTAAAGTGGATGTACAATTCAGCCGTTTAAGTGAGTAAGTTCAAGTGCTCACGCGCATTAGGTTCTTATTGGAGTTTTTTTTTTCTTTTCAAATCGCGGTAGAGACTTCGCTACATCATTCTTTCCAAGAAAAAAAATGTGGATAGAGGGACCTTTTTTTTTTGCTTTGTATGTCGATCTACGCATATCACTGGCCATTAAAAGAAAATGCATGGCATGGCCCGATTCATAGACGGTGCAAGTTTGGCACTACCTCTTGCTCACATCGCATGACGCCATGACAGGGCAGCAAGGCGAGGCAATTGGGTCGTGTGACCTACTCCTCTCCCATATTCGTTCCCTTGTTTGCTGGACAAATGGATCCCTCCAGGCAAGGTGCTGCTGGTCCATCAATGGATCGTCCATAATAACGGCCCTAATCAAAGGAAACGGTTTCATTGTTCTCCCATGTGACTCATTGCCACCACTCCGGGATTCATAGCCTACTTGAAACCACCCGCCGACTCGGTCTCTCGGAGGTGCTCATAGGGGTAGGGTGTGCGTGCGTACGTTCATAGGGGTGAGTGTGTGCGCGTGTATATGAGCGCTTGCGTTGTACTGGGTTTAGCAAAAAAAAAAAAGTTTGGATCTGGAAAAAAGAGGCAAATACGTGGAGTATATATCGGGGAACGGTTCCGGAGCTAACCTGTTTTGTTGACCACGACCATCGCCTGCCACTCTAATTTTGTGTATCCCGGTTACCTTTCTTTATAGCCCTGCTCGAATTGTCTGCCCTTATTTCTCCTGATTCTCTAGTGTGTGTCCACACAACACATACACATGTGTGCATCGGTTCACGGTCCTGCAAAAGCAGTGGTTTCAGCTGCATGATGTACACACGATGTACGTTCTCTCGCTGCCATCGATCATCCAGGAAAAATAGAAGGAGATGCAAGCGTATTTTTTTTAAATAATACACGAAAATAACTTAATTCCGGAAATATTACGCAAATTTTTTTTTTCCAAAAATAGAATCCAGTCGGCTTCGGCAAGACCGACTGGAGCTAGTCGGTGTTAGCGAGGACGACTAGCATCCAGTCGTCTTTGCTGTGGACGATTGGAGGCATGATACGCTGCCAGCGACGCCGAAGACGTAGTCGTCGCGCCGAAGACGTAGTCGTCGTTGGCGAGGACGATTGCGACCGTACTCGTCATCGGCAAAGACGACTAGTACTGCCAGAGCCTCCACCATGTTTCTCCCGCGTCCCGTGCATATTTCTCCCGCGTTTTTGCTCCCGCGTCCCGTGCATATTTCTCCCGCGTTTTTGCTCCCGCCCATTTTCACCTCTCCCGCGTTTTTGTTCCCGCCCTTCACCTCTCCCGCGTTTTTGTTCGCGCCCTTTTCCTCCAGCGGTTTTGTTCCCGCCCTTTTCCTCCCGCGTTTTTGTTCCCGCCCTTCTGGTGGCGCGCTTTTTCCCGAGTGACCCTATATATACCCCAACAGATGTTGTGATGGAGGCGTGTGGTGGGTGGTGAATTTCTTAGTCGCATAGGAACCATGTCTGGTAGTTCGGGTCCTGGTTTGGACCCATATAGGTCATGGTGTATTTTGTATGAAGCCGCAAGATGGACTGAAGGTAGTATTAGAGAGGGTAGGGCGAAGAGCTGTTATTTCGAGCTAGTTAGTGAGTGGGGCAACATTCGTGAGCTGGGAGAAACTCTAGCCAAAAAATACAAAATCCCGCAGATGACCCCGGAAGAAATTTTAGATGAAATTAATGGGTGGCGGTGGAAATGGCAGAGAGTGAATGAGCTAAAAGATATCGAGGCGGGTCTTCGGGACATGCCTATGACACCAAAGTCGAAGATAATCCATTTTTCGCCGAAGGCCTATGCATTTCACGTTGAGGTAACTGAGTACCGAAGTTATATTACGTTAGAATTTAGTGTTATCGTACTAACTTATTTTCCTCTGATATTGTTAATTTGCAGCACTGGCCCGCCGACGCACAGTTTCTGAACAAAGAGATCCCTCATTTTGGTTGGATGGAAATTCTTTTTGGCGCTTGTCCTGATGGGCGTCCACAGAATGCTATTCACGCTGATGCAGTGAAGAGGGCTATATCGAAGGCGAAGAGTGGTGGATCATCCAAAAAAGCCGTTCAGGATGATAGTGATGATGATTTCATGCCTCCTAAACGAGGCAACTTTAGGCGTAAGTTTAAGAATGTTGGTGCATCGAAGGCTATCGCCGATGAAAATAGTGATGACGACTTCATGCCTCCATCACGAACACGTGGCAGAGGGAAGTGAAGTCGTTGATTAGAATTAGTTATCGTTGAGTTCCATGTACTATTTTACAAGTAGTTGTTCTACCTCTGTATTTCGAACAACTTAAGTTGTAACGTAGACCTGTAGTTGTATGTTAAATTAATTTATCAATGCAATGTGGAATGTTTCGTATCAATAGATAATAATATGTCTGGAACGTAGATAATATGTATCATACAAACATAAATATGAATATGTCTCACATACAAATAGAAATACAGATATGTCTCAGATAATACATCCTAAATACGAATATGTCCTGAAGATATCACTGACCCCTGCGTGGCCGAGGTTCACGAGGAGGGGGCTGGACTGGCGGCGTCCAGCCCAACCTATCTGGTGCGACGAGTTGACGAGGCAGTGTCAAGTCGTTGTCAGCCTGTGTACCCTGTGTGGGGTATGGTGCTGTCTGGACGCCGAAGTGTCATAACTCGGGTATGTATCCCACGTAGTAGGGGCAGGTATAACCTCCGGGTTAGAGTGGCGAACAATAAAAAGCCGTGTTCCGGACATGTACCTGTGCAAGTAGGCATTGTATAGAGTGATATCAAACCCGAGAGGCTCGACCCAGATCCGTGTCGCCGCAGTGTCCCACTCTGAAACGTAAGGTTGTAGCCTCTGTAGCCACCCTGCCGCGGTCCGAGTAATCCCCTTCCTTGTGTTCTTAAATTTAGGGTGAGTGTTGTATCAGTAAATATTAATTCAGTGCGAACAAATTCGAACATAAAAATTACTTTCCACAAACCTGTGGTACGCATCTGGCAGGGGGCGCTCAACTGGAGGAGGATCTACCAACTGGCGAAGACCAAATTGCCTCATAACCCTCTGTTGAGACATCTCCTCGACGAAGACATCGAAGATGATCTTCGATTTTGTCATCCAATACGCTTGGTCACGTGTGCAGAGAGTAGAAATACCTCCGGGGTATCTTCGTTGAATGAGCTCCTCCGTGTACGGCTCCCAGATCACCGAAGTGTACATATCGAATTGCTCGTTAAAAGCAATGTAGCACTGCTTCGTCTGGTCAGTAGCAAAGTGTCTCTGCGTACAACACAAGTTATTTTCAATCACGGTCGCTCATAGTTAGTTTGTCGATGTACTAAATTATAAGAAGATAAGTACCTTGTTGCGTGTATACACGGTGGCAATAGTAGGCTTGTCGATGTTGTCACCGTCAAAGATCTCCCACAATGGGAAAGGCTCTTCAGATATGGTTGGCCGTCCTATAGAGAACCTCTCCCACGACCAGAGCTGCAGAAAAAGAGGGCATCCGAGAATGGCTGACTTATCTGAATGCAGCATGCAAGCGTTGCACATAGCTCGGTACGTAGCCGCTAAGACAGCCGAACCCCAACTCCTCTGTCTGATGTGTGCCGGCTCAGTAGCATCAGCGATCTCCCGGGCGATAGGGAGGTAGCGCGCGGTAATAGTGTCGACATGGTTCTCGGTGAACATGACCTTACCAAGAAGCCACATGACGTATGCCTCCAAGCTGCGATTGAGTTGTATCGGTTCCAAATCGTATGGATACTCTGGAAACTTGTGGACCTATATTCATGGTAAAATAATTATTAGTACAACAGCAAATGAGAAATAACATATTATGAGACACATGAACTAACCTGAAAGGCAAGCAACCAATCAAGCTTGGGTCCGTGAGAACCCGCCTGTAAAGGTGGAGCACCGTCGAAAATACCCTGGAAACGGTCTATCAAATCGGCCTCCCAATTTACCGGTGCCTCCAAAGGTCCAATAGGCTGACCCGCCAAAGGTAAACCTAGCAAGAATGATACATCCTGTAGAGTAGGAGCCATCTCTCCCCAGCGAAAGTGAAACGTGTGGGTCTCCGGCCTCCATCGGTCCACCAAGCAGCTGAGTAAAGATCTGTCCATCATCATACGCGTAGAGTTTTCAGTGGCCTCTACTAGACGCGCGAAAGGTAAGAGCCCGGCCCATTTCAACCTGTGTATCAAAATGAACGGAACAATCTAGTTTAGCACAGTAATATAAAAAAGAAAACATGCATGCGTAAAATAAATAAATAAGACCAATACCTCTGTACCCACTCCGGGTGAATCCTCCAGTTTTCCTTAGGCGTGCGAGTTATTAGGGGCTTCAGTTTCCTCGGATTCCCCTCTAATACCTTAGCACGGTGCGCACTATCAATTGTAGCATCCAGTAACCACATTCCCTCCATTACTGCACATATTAGAATCCCAAAGTTAGTACAAATACAAACATTGAAACATAATTCCGCACTTAATACAAATTCAAACATAATTCCACACTTAATACAAATTCAAACATAGTTCCACACTTATTACAAATTCAAACATAGTTCCACACTTATTACAAATTCAAACATAGTTCCACACTTATTACAAATTCAAACATAGTTCCACATTTATTACACATTCAAACTTAGTTCCACACTTAATACAAATTCAAACATACTTCCATACTTAATACAAATTCGGCACACATAGTTCAATACTTAATACAAATTCAAACTGGGTCATTCCTAGTTTCTTCCTCTCGCTCTTCGTCCTCGGCCACGCCCGTTACCCCGCGCACGCACGGGAGGTCTCTCTCCAGGAAAAGTGGGACAATCAGGGTCCCTATGACCAAATCTGTTGCATTGAAGGCATTGCATTGTCGGACCTCCGGCTTCGGATTCATCCATATCATTCCTGATGCGACGACACTGTCGTCTGCCTACCCCATCACGCAAAAGCTCAGGAGCTGGAATGTACCGCCTCTCACCAGGGGTTACACTGTTGAAGTTACCCATTAATCGAAATCCCATCATCTCACCTGTCCAAGTATTGACAACTGCCTCTTTCATATAATATGGAGACACGAAGGAGATTGCGTTCAACCGTAACTGCCTGCATGCAGCGAGGACATGGGAGCAAGGAAGGTGAAGCAATTTTGGTTTGTTGCAGGTGCACTCGCAAGTTGGCCTAACCTCATTACCAATCTTCACCTCATGCGTCCTCACTTCGTTTGCACATCCGAACTTGTTGTGGGCTAACCGGACCTCAAACCTCATTTCTTGATTCCCAACGGCAGTTACACTATGGGAGGTACATTTTTTCAGCTTCTCATTCATGTACTTCGTAACATTCTCACAATAAGGCGAGGTCGGGTTGTCCATCATATGCTTCACAGCTCTTTCACGTCTTTCTCTGAAATATTTCACGGTGCCATAGAAAATACCCTCCACGATGGCTGTTAGTGGCAACGCACGGTTTCCTCTGAGGACGAAGTTGTATGATTCAGCCAGATTCGTTGTCATGACACCGTATCTTGCTCCATGTGTGTCGTGCAACAAAGACCACCTCTCCAAAGGTTCATGCTCTATCCACTGCTGGAAAGTTTTAATTGTCCTCCCACTTCTTCTCCTAGTTCCAGGCGGGTCAAATCCCGGAAGGTCGCAAAGACCAACAGGCTCATCCTCCTCGGCAGGTGGTCTTGTAGCTAACAGAGTCATATGCGTCCAAATATGAACCAAATCTTTTCTCAAGCGCCGTATGCTTAGCCCTCCAAGCCTTGCCATAAGATATTTCATACTTAAATCTGACAGCCACTTTTGTCTGGAGGGCACTGACTTCCATCGCAGCGCAGGACACTATCTCGCTGTACAGCAACCGAGCTATAAGCGTGGAAGAAAGGTTACGGTGCTCTTCGGGGATATTATCAATTTCACACGAGTGAGGTACGAAGTCACTTATCCTCCAACTATAGCCATTCTTTGGGAGATGTCCATGCACCCTGCCGGGACAAGTTATTGTCTCGCATTCCATTGTCAAATATTTTTGATTCGACACGGTAGTTCTCATAACCCTGTGAGTCGACAATGCCCATTTAACGACTACATCCCTCAAAGCTTGCTTGTCAGTATACAAAGCACCCTTCGCAATGTTATTCTCATGATATTCCCATGCCGAATCATGACCATCGTTTATGGTCATCGCCGAAGAGTGGTCGTGATTCCATGCTGCAGGATTAGGTGCCTCATATGCGTTATCTTCCCCGTCTGACTCATCGGAATCATCGTCTTCACCACTATAGCCATCTGCATCTTCATGTTCCATCTCGTTCTGCATGTGCCCGTCTACCTCGTCGCCATCCGCCTCCGCACTGTCATATACCTCAGTGTCCCCTCCTTGTACTTGACTGCTCTGCCCCGACTCGTAACCACCACCACCAAAATCAGACCCATAATTTGACATAGAAATGTTAATCTCTTCACTTCCCTGACTAGGATCATAAGCACCCTCACCTTCATGGGCATTAAATTCCTCCTCAGGGGCAGTGACCTCGTTCAAGGCGGGAAGAACTAGGGCACAAGGAGAGCAATTCCTTTTTCCGCAGCCTTTTAACCATCGCACCCAATCAGAATCACACTCTAGTGGTCTCAAAACGAAGTAAATATTCGTCCTTGAATGGCTCCACCAAGCATGAACACTGACGGTCTGTGTCTGACTATCAAGCCCTAAACTTCCCTCCAACCAATCTTTTACCTGACTTAACGACCATGTTTGAGGAGCTGGCACGTCCACATCTATATACTGAAAATCACTCAGATCAGCTCCCGTATCACACATTTGGACTCTACCAGGACCATAGAAAAACCTGATCTTCACTAAATCAGACATCTGCACTGACATAAATAAATATTGACCATCGTTACTATTTTTCCGCATATTACATCATCGTTAATATAGCTACATTTTTCCAAATTGACCTATAAATATAGCTACAATATTTACTTCCGTGACAAAATATTTTTCCATCGTTAATATTATTCCGCATAAATAAACCCCCAAAAAATATAGCTACATTATTTCTTATTAACCTACAGATATAGCTACAATCTTTACTACCGTCAGAAACTATTTTCCCATCGTTTATATTATTCCGCATAAATAAATTTCTAAAACATCGTTAATATTATTCCGCATAAATAAATTTCTAAAACATCGTTAATATTTTTTCATCGTTAATATTATTCCGCATAAAAAAACTCCTACAAAATATAGCTACATCTTTTCTAATTAACGTACAAACATAGCTACAATATTTACTACCGTCACATTTTTTTCCATCGCTAATATTATTCCACATAAATCAACTCGTAAAAAATATAGCTAAAATATACCTACACATATAGCTACAATATTTACTACCGTCACAAACTATTTTTTAACAACAAATTTAAATACATTCAAAAAATATAGCTCTACAATTTTGATAAATCGAATTATACCCTTGAAGCGTGAGAGGCGACGGCGTCCAGCGGTCTCGAATCAACGGCGCACCTCCACGAGCAGCACCACCACGCAGCCCTCCATCAGCACCACCACCCGCAGCCCTTCATCACCAACACCACCACCCGCCAACCATCACCACCACCACCACCACCACCACCACCACGAGCTATCCCATTACGAGATCGGAGCTCCCCTTGCCTCCCTCAACGATCTAGTGCCGATTTATGCTCACAAACGTGAAGATTGTTGGTCTAAATCGGTAGTTTAATTCGGTTTTTGTGGAGAGTAGAGAGAGGAAATGAAGAACACGAAGAAGGCAGCGCAAGTGAGAGAAAGAGAGGAAAGAGAGAAAGAGAGGAAAGAGAGAAAGAGAGGAAAGAGGAGGGCCGGGTGCTGGCCAGGTGCTTGTCGGCATCGGCGATGCCGACTGGTCCCACCTTGTCGTCTTGGCCGAAGACGACTGGCTCCCGCGTCGGTCGACGTCGTCGCCATGCATGCCATGCATCTGTCGTCCTCGGGCGTACGACGACTGAACGTATTCGTCCTCGCCATGGACGACAGGACGGTAGTCGTCCTCGCCAAAGACGACAGGGGCTTGTCGTCCTCACCAAGACCGACTGGATTCTATTTTTGAAAAAAAAAATTGCGTAATATTTCCGGAATTAAGTATTTTTCGTGTATTATTTAAAAAAAAATTCGGCATACGCAGCATGGATGGATATATGCAGATATGAGCCTGTAGAGCCAGCCACCCAACCTAAACCGTCCCGAAAACGATGGAGCACGTGCCAGTTACACGCGCGTCTCTTTCCTACTCGATTGATTGATGTTGTCGTCGATCATTTGGCATGTGATCGATCGGCACGCACGGAAACCGCCTGGTCGTGTGGTGTCGATCGGCATTGGCTTGTGATCGGGGCGGCACTAGCGCCGGTCGCTTTACCATAGCTTGTACTACCTGCTAGCTAGATAGCCGTACTGGTAGATCGATTAGCCGGTGAACAAGTCGCTAACACCGACGGGCGATTTCGATTTGAGAGAGATCCTGCTGTGCGAGACAATCGATTTGTCCATGAACATCGGCGAGAGTACTGCCGTCGTAACTCTTACAGATCTGTCACAGTGCCCGCCGGCCGGCCAGGTTCTACCGTGGATCGTGTCACCACGCAAAGCTCTGCATTTTTCAGGGAAGATTCAACTCCAGAGCACGACCGTACACTAGTGGAAACAGGGGCTTCGGTTTGGCCCTTCCGTCCCGGTTCCCTTACGGACCGGTACCAATCGTGGCACTAGTCCCGGTCATTGGTCCCAGGGCGCCCGCGAGGACCAGTCCCGGTTCGTAGGGGACCTACCGTCCCGGTTCGTGTTACGAACCGGTGACAAAGGGATGCGGGAGGAGGCGACAGAGGTGGGACCAGCCCGGACAATGCACTGTCCCGGTTCTATTTACAGACCGGGACTAATGGAGGGACTTTAGTACCGGTCCTTGTTACGGACCGGGACTAAATATATTCTATATCATCTTCCACCCCCCGACCCGGCCGTGGCCAGGCCGTGGCCATTTTTTAGCTCCGGGTTCATCTCCATTTTCTTAACCCTTGCTCCTCCCAACCACGAGTTCGGCCCCTATTTTCTCCACCATTTGTCAAGTTTGGCGGCACCTCATCTACCCGACGGTTAGCACTCCGGTGTTCCTTTTTTAGCTCATTTTGGTGTTACTTAGAAAATTTTATTTTTCTAGTGCTAGCAAGGTGTTTGATGAAATGCCTAAGTAAGAGATTTCATTTTTTTTACATGCAATTTTAGCTCAAATTAAAGTATAATGTATTGGGTTTACAGTTGTCCGGTGACCATCTTTACCATCGTCGATCGCCCGCGCCATCCCGTCGCCGGCACCTCCTCGGTGAGTCTTGTTTTTATCCCTTTTTAACTTATTGATATACTTTAGATGCATGTATATTATCTTACTTTTTTTATATGTATAGTGTGTCATGGTTTTGATATCCGTCCCCGTCGGTCCTCGTCCGGTCTATAACGATCCGGATGTCGTTGTTGAACCGGAAATTCCAACCGACCCTATCATCGAGTTTTTTGAAAATGAAATTAATGATTTGAAAGCAAAACTGGAAAGAAGTGAAAATCTCCGTCTCCAAACCCTAGAAGAGAAGATGAAATTGGAGCTCCATATTGCCGACATCGTCGATGAGCACAAGATCAAGATGGATGCAATGCGCTTGAAGATTAGAAAAATTAGAAATTATGCCATTCATAAAGAGGCTTGGTATCATTATGGTGTTGGTTCGATAGTTACCATAGTTGTGATTTTTATCGCATTTGTTGTTGGGCTTAAATTCTTTAGATAGTTGTATGTTAGTTTGAACCAATGTATGTTTGTGAGACTATATGTATTACATTTGGTTATTTGCTCTACTTTGGTTTGAATGTGATGAACTTATATATTAATTCACTTTATCACTGTTATATATTGAAGAAATAGTGTTAATGGTTTTTTATATTTTATTTATATAATGCAGATGAGTCAGATGAGTCGGCAATGGATGTACAGTGACCGACGTTATCCCGACTTTATTAATGGCATGCATTATTTTCTCCAAGTGGCTGAGAAAAACAAGCCGCCAAATGGTTTTATTTCATGTCCATGTAGTGTCTGCAAGAATACTCAGGACTACTCTACCTCACAAACCATTCACGTCCACCTGTTGAAGTCCGGTTTCATGACCGGTTATAATTGTTGGACCAAGCATGGAGAAAGAGGAGTTATAATGGAAGACAATGAGGAAGAAGAGGATAATGACAACTATCCTATGTTCACTGATCACGGTGGTACATCAATGGGGGAAGATGAAGCTGAAAAAGAGCCCATTGTTGATGAGCCCGATGACGATCTTCGTCGGGCCATTCTTGATGCGAAGATAAACTGCGGAAGTCAAAACGAGAGGTTGAAGTTGGAGAGAATGTTAGAGGATCACAACAAATTGTTGTACCCAAATTGTGAAGATGGGCAGAAAAAGCTGGGCACCACACTGGAATTGCTGCAATGGAAGGCAGAGGAAGGTACTTCTGACAAGGGATTTGAAAAATTGCTGAAAATAATAAAGAAGATACTTCCAAAAGATAACGTATTGCCCCCCAGTACGTACGAAGCAAAGAAGGTTGTCTGCCCACTAGGATTAGAGGTGCAGAAGATACATGCGTGCATCAATGACTGTATCCTCTACCGCGGCGAGGAGTACGAGAATTTGAATGCATGTCCGGTATGCGGTGCATTGAGGTATAAGATCAGGCGAGATGACCCTGGTGAAGTTGAGGACGAGGCGCGCCCCAGGAAGAGAGTTCCTGCGAAGGTGATGTGGTATGCTCCTATAATACCACGGTTGAAACGTTTGTTCCAAAACAAAGAGCATGCCAAGTTGTTGCGATGGCACAAGGAAGACCGTAAGAAAGACGTGATGCTCAGACACCCTGCTGATGGGTCGCAGTGGAGAAAAATTGACAGAGAGTTTCCGACATTTGCAGATGACGCAAGAAACTTAAGATTTGGTCTAAGTACAGATGGCTTTAATCCCTTTGGAGAGCAGAGCTCCAGTCATAGCACCTGGCCTGTGACTCTATGCATCTATAACCTTCCTCCTTGGTTGTGCATGAAGCGGAAGTTCATTATGATGCCAGTACTCATCCAAGGCCCGAAGCAACCCGGCAACGACATTGATGTGTACCTGAGGCCATTAGTTGAAGAACTTTTACAATTGTGGCGCGAAGAAGGTATACGTGTTTGGGATGAGCACAAACAAGATGAATTTGACCTACGAGCATTGCTGTTCGTGACCATCAATGATTGGCCAGCTCTTAGTAACATATCAGGACAGTCAAACAAGGGATACAATGCATGCACACACTGTTTAGGTGATACTGATAGTATATATCTGGGAAACAAGAATGTGTACCTGGGGCATCGTCGGTTTCTTCCGGAAAGGCACAACGTAAGAAGGAAAGGCAAGCATTTCAAAGGTTTGCCAGATCACCGGCCAAAGCCTAGACGGCCTACTGGGGATGTTATATATGATATGGTAAAGGATTTAAAAGTAATCTTTGGAAAGGGTCTTGGCGGACAATCTGTTCCAAATGATGCTGACGGACACGTGCCGATGTGGAAGAAGAAATCTATATTCTGGGAGTTACCCTATTGGAAAATCCTAGAGGTTCAGTCTGCAATCGACGTGATGCACGTGACGAAAAATCTCTGCGTGAACCTACTAAACTTCTTGGGCGTGTATGGGAAGACGAAAAATACACCGGAATCACGGCTGGACCAGCAACATATGCACGAACGAGACAACCTGAATGCAGAGAAGTATCAAGGTCCTGCCAGCTACGCTCTTACCAAAGAAGAGAAGAAGATCTTTTTGAAGTACTAAACAGTATCAAGGTCCCATCAGGCTTCTCGTCGAATATAAAGGGAATAATTAACATGACAGAGTTGAAGTTTCAGAACCTAAAGTCTCATGACTGCCACGTGATTATGACACAATTACTTCCGATTGCACTGAGGGGGCTCCTGCCGGAAAATGTTCGAGTACCCATTGTTAAGCTATGTGCATTCCTCAATGCAATTTCTCAGAAGGTCATCAATCCAGTAACTCTGCCGGATTTACAGAAGGAAGTGGTCCTATGTCTTGTCAGCTTCGAGTTGGTGTTCCCACCCTCCTTCTTCAATATTATGACGCACCTCATAGTTCATCTAGTCGAAGAGATTTTCGTTCTCGGTCCCGTATTTCTACACAACATGTTCCCCTTTGAGAGGTTCATGGGAGTCCTAAAGAAGTACGTTCATAACCGTGCTAGGCCAGAAGGAAGCATATCCAAGGGCTATGGAACAGAGGAGGTCATTGAGTTTTGTGTTGATTTTATTCCTGACCTCAAGGCAATCGGGGTTCCTCAATCACGCTATGAGGGGAGACTGCGGGGAAAAGGCACGCTGGGAAAGAAAGCAATAATATGTATGGACGGGCATTCTTATAGTCAAGCACACTACACGGTTCTACATAATTCCAGCTTGGTGGCTCCGTATATCGAGGAACATAAGAATATTCTACGTTTGAACTTCCCAGAGCAATCTAAATATTGGATTGATGAAGAACACGTGAAGAATTTCGGAGGTTGGTTGCGAACACGTCTCTTTAATGACAGCACTGTTGGAGAACAGCTATACTTGTTGGCCAATGCACCATCTTCGACTATATTGACTTATCAAGGGTATGAGATAAATGGAAATACATTTTACACGGCCAATCAAGATAAAAAGAGCACCAACCAAAACAGTGGTATCCGCTTTGATGCAACAAACAGCAATGGGCAAAAGGACACATATTATGGTTACATAGAGGAGATATGGGAACTTGAATATGGACCATTTTTTAAAGTCCCATTGTTCAAGTGCAAATGGTTCAACCTGACAGGCGGGGTACATGTAGACCCGAAGTACGGAATAACTACAGTGGATATGCAGAATCTTGGATACGACACCGAACCATTCGTCCTAGCCAGTGAAGTGGCTCAGGTTTTCTATGTGAAGGACATGTCTAGCAGACCGAAGAAAAGAAAAGATAAGCAAGCAGTGAATGAATCGTACGACGTCGAGCCAAAGCGCCACATAGTTCTTTCAGGGAAAAGAAACATCGTGGGAGTGGAGGACAAGACAGACATGTCAGAAGATTACAATAAGTTTGATGAAATTCCCCCCTTCACAGTGAAAATTGACCCAACCATCGCGTTGAATGATGAAGATTGTCCATGGATACGACGCGATAAGAAGAAAAAATGACAGACACGAAGAAGTGTTGAATGATGTTGATGTATTGTGGTCATTTGTAATAATTGGTAGAATTTTGTTTTGACTGTTAAAAAGTTGAGGGTTTTTCATTAAATATTTAAAATGTTAAATATATTTATCCTAACCTCGGATTTTATTAGTACAACGGTTTTACTCAACTCATCTATTTAAATGTTCAATATATATAACATATTCATATTTACATTTGAAAACATGTAAAGTTTATAAAATATGAACATTTGAAAATGAAGAAAAAAATACAAACGGCCGTTTAGTCCCGGTCCGTGGCTACAACCGGGACTAAAGGCCATTTCGGGCCGCTGCGAAACTTAGCGCGCCAAAAAGCCCACCTTTAGTCCCGGTCCGTGACACCAACCGGGACTATAGGGGTCTTTAGTCCCGGTTGGTGTCACGGACCGGGACTAAAGGCCGATTTGAGCCTACTTGGTCCCTCTCCGCGGATTTCTTCCCCATTTTTGCCGCCAGGCCCAAGACGCAGACGCCTCCGGGCTCCTCTCACGCGACGACGCCGTCAGGCTGCCAAAATCTGGCCGCCGCCGCCGCCGCCGCCGTCACTCGCGTCCCTCTTCCTCGCCGCCGTCCCCGCGCGCTCCGCCTAAGGTACGGCCCTCTCAAACTCTAGATCGGCGCGGCGGTGGTCCGATGGCACGAACCCTAGCTAGAATCGGCGGCGGCGGTGGTCCGATGGCACGAACCCTAGCTAGAATCGGCGGCGGCGGTGGTCCGGTGACCTTAAATCGGCGGCGGGGACAGTTCGTAGATCGGAAATAAACTTTATTACATTGCTAGGGGTTCATTACATTTACTTAGGGGGGGAGGGGGAGGTCCTATCTAGTCCTCGTCGCCCTCCTCGTCGGAGAGGACGACGTACGGTGGCGCCTCCCACAGATGCGCCGGCGGCTGCTGCTGCTGCTCCATGGGGACGTCCCGCGGCGGCGTCCCTGGCTCCTCCAGGATGGCGTCCTGGGGCGGCGGCGGCGGCGGCAGCGGCAGCTGGGGCACAGTCGTGAATACCCACGACTGCCCGAACAGCTCCGGTGGGAATCCCACCGGCTCCTGGTACTCCTCCTCCGGCGGGTCGTAGGCCTCCTCCTCCTGGACGAGGGCCTGCACCCAGTCCAGCCCCGGCGGTCCCTGCGGCGGCAGACCGTGCGGCGGCGGCGGCGGCGGCAGTGCGTCCTGCACCACCATCTCCCAGCGGCGGCGCTCGTCGTCGACGAAGGCCTGCCGTGACGCCGCCATGGCTGCCTTCAAGGCGTCGTCGACGTCGTCGTCCTCCTCCATGGGGGCGGCCTCGCCGTCGGAGTCGACCTCCAACCATTGGTCGAGGTCGTCCATCCCCTCCGGGAGCACCGGGTACTCCGTGCGCTCCTCCGGCGGCTCCGGGGCCGGCGCGAAGTAGCTCCGGCGGCGCTCGTCGTGCTCCTCCCGGAACCATTGGTCCCAGTAGGGGGAGCCCGGCGCGTACGCCGGGTCGTCGAGGAGGTGATTGGGGAGGAGGCTGCGCCGGCGTGCGATCTCCACCGCCCTGGCCGTGGGGTCGGTCGGGATCGGCGGCACCGGAATCCGTTGCGGATTCAGGTGCCAGTTGTCCGGGAGGTGGACGTCCGACCAGCGCACCGGCACGGCGTTCTCCCAGTGCCACTGCGCCTCCTCCACCCGGACGTACCGGCGGTAGCGCGCCGTCGGCTTCTTCTTCTTGGCGGCCGGCCCGCCGGCCTGCGGACCGGCACGACGTGGGTCCGCGCCGACGATGCGCACTCCGCGCGGCGCCGACGGTGGTGGTGGTGGAGGAGGAGCAAGGGGAGGCAGTCCAGCGCCCCGGCGACGGCCGGAGCGGCCAGAGCCCGAGCCGCCGGACTCGGACTGGTGCTTGCCGCCTGCGCCTGGCCACCACCGCTTCGACATTGCTCCGGCTCCGGCGAGGGCGAGGGCTAGGGCTAGGGCTAGGGCTAGGGCACGTTCGATGGGGAGTGTGGGGAGGGCGGCGGGGCTAGCTGTGTGAGGTCGCCATCGCGTACGGCCGGGGTTTAAAAAGGACGGGGGCCGCGTCCACCGTGGCCAGCATTGACTGCGGGACGGGAAGCCGAGGAGGCCGTCCAGTCGCTGGCAGGTGGGCCAGGAGCATTGACTGCGGGGCTCGGACGGTTGGGTAGCGGGGGAGACGAGGGAACGTGGCGGTCGGGTGCCGGTTCCCACGCGCGACGTGGCCGAGTGGGCTGACCGCGCGGCGGTTGGGTGGCGGGGTGGCCGGGTCGCTGGCTGGTGGGCCAGCCTTGACCACGCGCTACTGGCCAGTGGGTGGACGCGGGGGCTGGATTTTTCTAAGGGACCAGCCGCTGCTGCCCAGGTGCCGGGCAGGGTGCTGATTTTTCTAAAGGACCAGCCGCTAGCCAGGTGCCTGGCCCTATTTTTTTTTCAGGACCAAGGGCTGTCATTTTATGTGACAAGTTGCACAATGCCACCCCTAATTATTTTGGGGTGTCATTTATGTGTAATTCTATGTCAAAAAAATTACAAACACATATAATTGATTGCAGGTACATTGAGCTATGGCGGACATTCCCTTAATTAGAGACGAGGAGCATGAAGATAGAATGCAACGAATAATCTATGCGAGTGCCCGTGAAGAAGATTATTCCGGAGGACAAGGCGGTGGAGATGATGATGGACAACAAGGCGGTGGAGAAGATGATGGACGACAAGGCGATGAAGATGATGATTTCAGCTCACAATTTCTGAACGACTGCGGTGAGGGACTCCAGTTTGACGATGAAGCGCCCTTAACGACAAACTCCGGCGAGGTATATACATATATTATATAGGCTGACAATTGATCGATCGATCATGTATATATATGCATATATAGGAGAGACCCTAAAGAGTACAAGAGCTTGTTTGATATCATGAAAGAGTAATTTAAATTCTTATCACATTACTATACCGACCTCTCTTTCATTCATTTCGTGATATCAAGTAATTAATTAATAACAGATGTTTTGTTCTTTCTTTGTTGAGTAGAGCATGGCAGACATTCGTCAAGGAAGTACCCGGTAAATGGCACGAGAAGCTGGTATGGACTCTGAACCAAGTAAGTAGTACTATACCTATATCCATGAATTAATGTAGTTTGCAATACCATTACCAAACTTAATGTGTTGAATTCTATTCTCGAACAGTGGTGTCTGGAACAGCCAAAAGGGACCCTCTTATGTGGGTACTACGTTTGCGAGTACATTCATAGGATGACTTATGAAAAATTTGAAAATCGAAGAAACGCAGAGGTACGTAATTATACATTGTTCACAAGTTTTTTTTGACAAAATAATATGCATATCAATTGTGTGGAGTTTCATTCATAATTGTTTAATTTTCTCCTTCTTTTAAAGATTGTAAGGAAGCGGGCCGGCCTCCTACCAGATGACCGTATAAGAGCAATTGGGGAGGAGCTGGCGGGATTTCTTCTTGATGATGTCATACCTGAAAATTCAGAGCACTATTATCTACATATATAAATGTACTATGATTTCATGCATGTATAATTAATGCATTTGAGTACTTATTTGTGTACGGAAACGTGACGACAAATTCATGTGTTACAATTAATTTGTAAGTGTGTTATATATATGCATCAACGTGTGATCATAGTACAATATAATTTATATCGACGTGTTTCCGAAACTATCCAAAACCCCGGCACTAAACACAGTACACAACACCCGGTCCGTGCAATTCTGGAAAAAATTATAAAAGAAAAAAAAGGCCTAACGGTAGTCCCGGTCCGTGTTCCCGGTCCGTAACACGGACCGGGACTAAAGACATCCAGCCCGCGGGCTCGCCCGTGGCCACGTGGGAGGCACTCTAATCCCGGTTCGTAGCCAACCGGGACTATAGGGGGGGGGGCTCTAGTCCCGATTTGGTAGTCCGGGTTGCCCAGCCGGGACTAGAGGCCGTCTGGAACCGGGACTACTGCCCCGTTTTCCACTAGTGGTACGTGTAGAGAGAAAATTATCTAAGCCGGCATACACATGTACTATAAGTCTATAATGGTTCACGGGAGCCAGGTATGTTAAACCAGCGTCTTTGCATCGATTCTCGTGGATCCAACCCTTGTCGGGTGTACTAGGATTAACGAGTCCAGTGTTCGATCTTATCCTGTATCCACAGAAACACAAAACTAGAGAAGGGACTAGCTGACAGTAATCAGAGATTGTTTGGTGAAGAACCGTGACTGCGATTATTTCTGAATATATAAATTTCATCGAGCTTCACGTCAAGACTACTCTACTACCGCCACTTGGGCTGTAATAAGTAGATTCGGGCGCAGGTCCTTATCCGGTCGAGCATCGAAAGCAACGCGATCAACTGCCAGTACTGCCGTCTCAAGTGACGGTGGTCGTCGACAACTTAATCTACTCGTATATACTCCCTCCGTTCCATATTAGATGACTATCAAATGGATGTATCTAGACATGAAATACATCTAGATGCATCCATTTGAGAATCATCTAATATGGAACGGATGGAGTACTTATCTTCCAGTGGATTCGCTGACGAATAGCCAAGTTTGATAGTGTTGTTGAACGGCGGCTGTTACTTTTCCAGGAGACAGCAGCCGATCCAACGACTGTTACTCCACAGTGCTTGCTAATTAATTGGCTCATCATGCATTGATGCAACCAATAATTCGTGATCAGCCCTGGCTTTTTTAACCCATGAAGAAGAAGAGAGGCCTAGCGACGGTCTACGTACAATCCAATGCAATGCAAACAGGTCGCTGGTTTGATAGTTTTACTATCCTGTGTGCGAGCAGCGAGCGAGAAGAGACCGAAGCTCGTGGGACTCTGCGGTGACGTACGTACGTTCAGTGGCAAGTGAGATTCTGCGCAGAGTCCGATCGATCTTTTTTTTTGCTCGGTCGGTACATGCATCGTTTATCCAACAAAAAGAGAGCTCAGCTCACTAGGGCGGCTTAGCTCTTCTCTGCACCGGCCGGGGCGCCCCTCCTCCCTCGTATCACAACACGCGTCTTCCCTCACTGCCCTCTGCTTCTGCCTGCCGTGGCCCATAGAAAAGAAAAGAAACGAAAACGAAATGAAGATATATCCATGATCGATCCACCATGGGAAAGCACTAGGCATTAATCAATCCGTACAACGGTACGAGGATGCCATACATACCATCGGTAGCAGATCTAGGACGTGATCGGTGGGGTGCATGCCAAGGTAAGAAAAGAGCCTCGTTAGAGCATCTCCAACGAAAGCGTCTAAATCATTCTGTAGTTGTTAATGCGCATCTCCATCATAAATTTGTTGATGCAGCGCGAGAAATTTCAAGAAGCCTTGCGGCGGGCCATGCACCACCGGTTCAAGTTGCCCCTACCCATCAAACGGGTTCCAAACATAATGGTCATCTGAAAGTTGGGGCGGCAAAAGCACGTTAGGGTCGCATTCATTTTCGATGATCATGTTGTGCATAATAATGCAAGCATTCATGATCTCCCACATCTGTTCTATCGACCATGAGAGAGAAGGATGCCTGACGATCGCAAACTGGGCTTGAAGTATACCGAATGCTCGTTCCACATCTTTCCGAGCACCCTCTTGTTTCTGCGCAAAATATTTCTTTGTCGGAGGAACAGGATTGCGAATGGTCTTCACAAATGTCGAGTATGTTGGATAGCTAACATCTGCTAGGTTGTATCCCATGTTATACTGATGACCGTTGATCTCATAGTTACAGACGGGAGCTTGACCATTGGCAAGTCTGGCAAAAACCGGAGAACGTTGCAGCACGTTGATATCGTTGTGAGCACCGGCCATACCAAAGAAAGCATGCCAAATCCACGTATCATAGTCAGTCACCGCTTCAAGTACAACTGAGCATGCTCCAAGATGTCCTCCTTTATACATTCCCTGCCAAGCATACGGACAATTCTTCCACTTCCAATGCATGCAATCGATGCTTCAAGAATCCCTGGAAAACCTCTCGTTTCAGGTGCTGCCAAGAGCCGAGCAGTGTCTTGAGCATTTGGTTGTCTCAGATACGTTGGTCCAAACACCGCATTCACCGCCTTGCAAAACCTGTAAGTGGCTTCATCGGCTGTTGACTCACCCATACGGTAGTAGTCCACCATAGAATCGGCGGGAGCCCCATATACAAGAGACCGTAAAGCAACGGAGTATTTCTGAATAGATGAGAATCCAAGAAGTACGGTGCAGTCACTCTTTAGCTCAAAGTACTGATCATATTCTCGCACACCATGCACAATGCTCTGGAACAAACCTCTCTGCATCCTGAAGCGCCGGCGAAAAGCAAACTCATCGTTGGTCGGCTGGTGTGAAAAATAATCGTTGAACAATAGCATATGTCGTGGTGTGGACATATGCCTATATGTAGGCTTGTGAGGTGTGGGAGCAGCTTGCAGAGCCGGCGGGATTGGGCACTAGCGTGCAAACTGACACACGATGTACCCAGGTTCGGAGCCCTCGTGGTGAGTTAACACTCCTACTACTGCTTGATCTGGTGTGTATGGTGGATTATATGGTGTTACATGTCTGCTCCTTGAGCTATATATGAGGGGGAGTGAACTCGGTCGGCTGCCCGAGAGCCAGTTCGGCTTAGGGAGGGGAGCAGCCGGCTACCCGGGAGCTCCTCCGGGGCATGAAAACATGAGCAATGAGGGCAGCCCTAGTGCTCCTTATAAAGGGAAGCCCAGGGGACAAGGGGTAGCCCACATGCCTAACTAACACTATACGGGGGATCGGCTGGCCGTGAAAGGATCGTATGGGCACCTAGAGGGGGGCGGGTGAATAGGTGCTACACCAATTTTTAATCTTTTTCAATTTAAGGCTTAACACAAAAGTAAATTATCTAGATATGCAACTACGGTGAATTTACCTATATGAGAAGCAAACTAAACAACTAGGCAATTAACGATACAAGTAAAGGCTACAAAGGGAAAGAGGTAACCGAAAGGGGAAGCACGCGGAGACAAGGGTGTATTCCCGACTTCCTCCTTGTTAAGGGAGTACGTCTCGTTGGAGGGGTGTGAGTTCGCCACAAAGGCCTACTCAACGCCACGAAGGCCTCACCCTATTCTCCGATGAACTTCGCCACAAAGGCTTGGTTCACCTTCCACTATCGGAGTCCTTCAAGGCGGAATCCGGAGCCCTTACACGGTTCTTGGGGCACACACCCACAACTGAATTGGGGGCTCCCAAATCAACAACACTGTCACAAATACAACCACAAATGAGCACAAGAATCTAGGGTAACACAAAGCTAACCCTAGAAACAAGAATCCTCAAGTGAATGAGGGGGAAATGAAGAACGGCTTGGTGAAGATGTAGATCCGGGTCTTCTCCTTCAATCCTCCGAAGATCAACGAGTTTGGACGGAGGAATTAGGAGATCTTGCGATTTTGAGCTCTCAGATATTAGGGTTCATAAATGCTGGACGAGCTGGCTGGTCTGAGGTAGGTGGAGGGGTATTTATACCCCTCTGAAGTTTCTGACCGTTGGAGGTCACTTATACCGGAGACTCCGGTGTAGGCCGGAGACTCCGGTCTCCTTCCGGGGTTCCTCCGGACTGGCACCAGAGGCTCCCCACACTTTGCTCGCTTGATAGAAGGGCCGGAGACTCCGGTCTAGGGGACCGGAGACTCCGGTGCTGGCCGGAAACTCCGCACCCGGGCGGAAACTTGTCGAAGACGCGGGACAGGCCGGAAACTCCGGTCTCGCAGGCCGGACACTCCGGCCTCCCCGGAGACTCCGGGCTTCCTCCGGGCACCCTCCGGACAGACACCAGAGCCGCACCACAGAAACTGGCGAAGGGCAGGAAAACCCAGGGGCCGGAGACTCCGGCCAGACAGTCCGGAAACTCCGTCCAGGAATTTCCTGCTGTAAGGAAACTTGGCCCTTTTCTTCACTTTTTGGTGAATGATGCTAGAGGTATAAATATGTCAATTTACCTGCACCACTTAGCATCATGTTAAATAATCATTAGTGTTGTTAACTAACACACAAAACAAATAGGGTTTAGGAAATGTTCTTTCAATCTCCCCCTTTTTGGTGTTAGATGACAACACTAAGATTTGCAAAATAAATAGATCATATCATGTGACAAATAGCATCTCCCCCTAAATGTGTGCATATAGACAAGTTACACAAATGAGAGGAAACCCACATATAGGGGAGGATGCCACAAATAAATTAAGACATGATATATCAATGACACAAACATTTGCAAACCTAAGACATGATATAGAGGGGTTGACAACCATACCTTATGTGTGAGAATAAAAGATGATTCCAAAACACATCTCACACCATAATAACTCAACCAATAGATAAACACCGATACCATGTCTCAAGAATAAAACGAAAACTAGAATCACATCTCACATAAAAGTAGCAAATAGCAAATAGAGTTCAACACCAAGTTCAACACACGAATAATAAAAGGACAAAGCTCTCAAGGAATGATAAAAGTAAATGCTTGTGCCCGACCCATGCAAATCCCACGGATAGCCTACTAGAACCATTTCTCCCACTTTGGCATCAAGACACCAAAAAGGAAGAAAGGCGATGCTAACGGTCCCATAGAGATCACTCGGAGTCCTTGTCGGTGGCATCATCGTCATCATCATCCTCATACTCCGAGCCACTAGCATCTTGATCTTCAATCTCCCTTTGAGGCATTGGAGCCTTGCCGGTGTTGCGCGAGGAAGAAGGCATGGAGGACACTTCCTCAAAATCAAAATCGGACCAAGGGAATTGCTTTGCATTCCAAGCATCATAGCTAACTGTCTTCTCACTCTCGGTGGATTTGGGAGACTCACTATCTGTGTCCTTGCCAATTCTAGGAGGAGGAGGAGGGGGAGGAGTCTTGTCCCTCTTTTTCTCCAACTCCTTGTACAACTTCCTTTGATTTGAGATGATCAACTTCCTCTCCTTGTGAGCTTGGTAATTTTCCTTGTGGATGCACACATTCATGTGGAGCATCACTCTTTCAAACCAACTAAGCTTCTTTACTCTCTTTTGCACATCATCTTTGCCCTTGCTAGCCCATGAGGGAGGGTCGGCATTCTTACTCCTCCTACGAACGGGTGCCACATCTTCTTCCTCTTCTTCACTTGATGCAAATGGGACACGAGAGGGAGCACTAGAAGAGGATGGCTTGTCATGCTTGAGAATTTGGAGGGAGCCGGCCTTGTGAACGGTGAAGTGCTCACGATTGAGGTGTGGCACTTGATCAAGAATTAGCCTCATCACATAGGGAGCATATATAGGATTCTTCATCTCATGTACCGCCCAATGCAACTCACATTTGATAAAATCCATCACATCTATCTCAAAACCTTGACAATTGACTCCGGCTTGAAGCACCCCATAGGAATGAATAAGGAGGTTGACAAGCCCTCCACGAATTGCATCCACATTCCCGGCTTGGGGTGCAATATTGCTTCTAAACATGCGAAGGAGGATATTGAATGTGGGAAGAAGATCCTTGTTGGAGCCAACGGCGGACTTGTTGAGGTAGAGCGGTGTCATCTTGTTTTTATCATAATGAACTCCTTCCGTATGCATGATTCTTCCTTGGGAGGCTTCACCCTTGCGGAACACATATCCAAGCAATTCACCGAACCTTGTCATTGAGGACTCACACTTCATCGGCCCGGTCATCCAAGTCAACTTGACATCATCATCTTCTCCAAACTGAACGGTCGCAAAGAATTGGTGCACCAACTTGATGTCATAGTTTTGTTGGAGAGTCATGAGGTGCTCCAACCCAAGCTTGCGAACTATCCACACGGCCTCTTGGAAATACGGTTTGGTGCTAAGAGCGGAGAGGTTGAGGACCTTTTGCACACAAACAATATTAGGACCCGAGAGCTTTGCATAGACTTCATTCATCACTATCTCTTGCTCCCTTCTCCAAAAATGAGGATTGTTGGAGTTTTGCGGCATATCAAAGAAGGGTTGTGACCTCATAGCATGGAACTCAGATTTGTTCAACCCACTAATGGTGGTCAAATTGTCAAATTTTGCTTTCTTGGCCCTCTCTTGTGCAAGGAATTCTTCTTCGGCTCTTCTCTGCGCAGCCTCTCTAGCAGCAGCACCCCTGTCACGCTGAACCAAACGACCATCCTCGGTTGGATCCAAATAGGCCCTAGAACCCCTCTTATCATTCCGAGTCACCTTATTGGGGTTGTGAGTGATTTTCTTGAGTCGATGCAAGGATCCTGTGAGTAAACAGAGAGGGGTAGCAGGGGGATGAGCATACATGTCCAGGGAAACAAAAGATGCATCAATTGGAGAATGAAACGCACACAACCGTGATCTACACCGGAGATTCCGGTCTCAGGGGCCGGAGATTCCGGCTACACCGGAGTCTTCGGTCTGGAACAGACTGGAGTCTCCGGCCCTGAGGCTGAGAATCTAGGGTTAGGTCAAAATTCGGTGCTAAAGATGCTAGAATTGATACATTGGGGGGAAAACAAGCCAGCAAGAGATTCTACACCATAGGGAGCAAAACTACACACTCTATCCAAGATCTAGGAAGAAACCTAGAGAGGGAGAGGGGGAGGTACCGCTGCTCGACATGGTGGAGGTGTCCAATGGTGGGGAGGACGTTCCCCAACGTTGGAGAGGAAGAGGGACCGGCTGGACGGCGGATTCCGGTGGCGGGGAGCGGTCGGAGAAGCTTCACCAGGTTGGGGCGGCAGCAGGGGGAGAGGTAGGGGTCGGGGGTGGTGAGGGAGTTGTGATTCAACCCCCCACCCCGACACCCTTTAGGACCCCTCTGGAAAATGCCGAGACCGGAGTCTCCGGCCTAAGCACACTGGAGTCTCCGGGGTGCCGGAGTTTCCGTGGCTTAGGGCGGAGATTCTGCTCAGACCGGAGTGTCTGGTGTTAGACACTGGAGTCTCCGGCCCCCCACACCTCAGAAAAGCTAGTTTATGGTGGTGGACATGTATGTGGCAAGAGGAGAAAGTTTTGGGGCAAGGGGAGGCTTGGGATAGACAACACAAACTGAGATTGTACTTCACACTCAACTTGCAAAAGCCAAAAACAATAAATGCCAAGATTGAGTGAGTTTCCCATAAGAACAAAAGATTTGCAAATAAAATCCAATAAAACCACAAAAGAACCAACTCTTCACAAAGAAGAGGTTGGTGGCCTAGGCCACCATGTATGAGTTTATGGCATGGCACCGCGAGATATATCTTGGGTCCATAACCAATACTCGTCATTTAAGCTCACAATTCATGAAATGAAGATAGAGATAAATAAGTTGTTACTATAGGCATATTGGGGGGAGGGAGAGCCCAATTTATTAGGACAACACTCCCCCTAAATTCATGCCCACACCTAAACCAAGATAGAAGTTGAAGCTATAGGTGTGTATGCAAGATGGTCAAGCCAAGCTCCTCGAATCCATGATATTTAGCTCATTCCTCAAATAAGTGAATCTTGCTTCATCAAGTGGCTTCGTGAAAATGTCGGCAAGTTGGTCTTTGGTTGGCACATATGCTAGCTCAATGTCTCCACGGGCAACATGATCTCGAATGAAATGATGACGAATCTCAATATGCTTGGTCCTTGAGTGTTGCACCGGGTTGTAGGCGATCTTGATAGCACTCTCATTGTCACACAAAAGAGGCATTTGTCACAAATGACACCGTATTCCTTTAAAGTTTGCCTCATCCATAACAATTGAGTGCAAGCACTAGCGGCGGCCACATACTCGGCTTCGGCGGTGGAGAGAGAAATACAATTTTGCTTCTTAGAAGACCAACTCACCAAGGACCTACCAAGGAACTGGCAAGCTCCGGAAGTTGATTTCCTATCATCTTGATCACCGGCCCAATCCGAATCCGTGAACCCACGAAGAGTGAAAGAAGAATCCCTTGGGTACCACAAACCAAACCTTGGGGTATGAACTAAATATAGTAGGATTCTCTTGACCACCAACAAGTGGCTTTCCTTAGGAGCCGCTTGATACCTTGCAAACACACCTACACTCAACACAATATCGGGTCTAGATGCACAAAGGTAAAGCAAAGAACCTATCATGGAGCGGTAAAGCTTTTGATCCACATCTATACCCTTTGGGTTAAGTTGTAGATGGCATTTGGTATCCATAGGTGTCTTATTCTCCTTAGCATCGGCCATATTGAACCTTTTGAGCATGTCTTGAATATACTTTGCTTGGCTAATGAAAGTCCCTCCTCTTAATTTCTTGATCTCAAATCCAAGGAAGAACTTCAACTCGCCCATCATAGACATCTCAAACCTATCGGTCATAAGCTTTGAAAATTCATCATTAAAAGCTTTGTTAGACGAGCCAAAGATAATATCATCAACATATAGTTGGCATACGAAAAGCTCCCCTTTAACCCTCTTAGTAAAAAGAGTGGGATCAATTTGCCCAACTTCAAATCCACGGTCTAACAATAACTCTCTAAGGTGCTCATACCACGCACGTGGTGCTTGTTTAAGTCCATAGAGCGCCTTATCGAGCTTGTAGACATGGTTAGGGAAGTTGGGGTCCTCGAACCCCGGGGTTGCTTAACGAATACCAGCTCCTTTAAGGGACCATTTAGAAAAAGCACTTTTAACATCCATTTGTTGTAATTTAAAGTTATAACGGGATGCATAAGCAAGAAGGATACAGATGGACTCAAGGCGAGCCACGGGAGCATAGGTCTCTCCAAAATCAATGCCTTCAACTTGAGAGTACCCTTGAGCCACCAATCTAGCCTTGTTCCTTACAACCATGCCATGATAATCTTGCTTGTTCTTGAAAATCCACTTTGTGCCGATAACATTGCGGCACTCCTTTGGCTTCTCAACTAGCTTCCAAACTTTATTGCGCTCGAGATTGTTGAGTTCTTCATGCATAGCTTGCAACCAATCCGGATCTTCAAGAGCTTCGGCCACTTTCTTCGGTTCAAACATGATGGTCACTAAAGCTTGCCAATTGCCTTCGGGTGGACACTTTGCCTCTCACATCACCAATCACTTTCTCAAGGAAATGTTCACGACGTGCCATGGTTCTTTCAACTCTAGCTCGATGACGGGCTTCGATATCCTCATTGCATCTTGGAGGTATCACTTGATCATCTTGATCATTCGAGTCCCCGCCTTGACTGGAAAGCTGTCCTTGATCCCCAGAAAACATATCAGCATTGTTGGAAGAAGTGGAAGGACCAAGGTCTTGAGCTGAACTTTCTTCTGCTGGAAGTAGACCGGAGTCTCCGGCCTGGGGCACCGGAATCTCCGGCCCTCCGGATTCTCCGGCCAAGATGGCCGGAGTCTCCGGCCTGGCGACAGAAGGCAGAAGAGGTTGTTGATGAGGGTCTTGAGCTTGATTTTGATTAGGTGCATCAGTGACTCCAGTAGCAGTTGCTTGCAATTCTGATGAAGATGAAGGCTCCACTTGAGTAGAGCATTGTCCTTCTCGATCCACCACAAGGGGTTCCTCAATGGGGCGGAAAAATCCCACACCCATTCTTCTTATGGCTTCTTGAGGAATTACATCATCTACATCGGAAACATGAAATTGCGCCACTTGGGAGCCGTTATTCTCCTCGAACACCACACTACAAGATTCTATGATACGCCGTGAGGCTTTAGATTCTATAAGTGTGGGATTCGGCACCGTAACCAACAAATATACCCTCTAGAGATTTAGATTCAAATTTAATTAAGCGACAATCTTTGATCAAATAGAAACACTTACAACCAAAGACACGGAAGTAGGAGATGTTAGGTTTGTTGCCGGTGAGGATCTCATAGGGAGTCTTGTTCAACCCTTTGTGGAAGTAGAGCCGGTTGGAGGAGTGACAAGCCGTGGAAATAGCCTCCGCCCAAAAAGTCAACGGAGTCTTAAACTCCGCTAACATGGACCTTGCTATATCCATAAGAGTCCGGTTCTTCCTCTCGGCTACACCATTTTGTTGAGGGGTATAAGTTGCGGAATATTGATGACGAATGCCCTCTTCACTAAGAAACTCGTTGAGGGTGTAGTTCTTGAACTCGGAGCCATTATCACTTCTAATTGCCAATATGGGGACATTGTGTTGACGTTGCATTTCAATGGAGAAGTCGATGAAGGCTTGTTGGGTCTCACTCTTCGACTTGAAGAAATAAACCCAAGTAAATCTTGAATAGTCATCAACAATCACCAAGCAATACTTCTTCCCACCAAGACTAGCTTCGGGAACGGCACCAAAAAGATCCACATGAAGGAGCTCCAAGATCCTCTTGGATGAAATAATAGTCTTGGACAGATGGGGAGAATCATGCATTTTTTATTCAACACAAGCCCTACAAACACGATCTTTGGCAAAAGAGACATCTTCTTTTAGTCCGAGAATGTGGCCACCCTTGTGAAGACTTTGCAAAGTTCTCATATTGACATGGGCTGGGCGGCGATGCCACAACCAACCCTTGTCGGCCTTTCCGAATAGGCACATCGAATTTGAAGTGGTTTCCCTTGAAAAGTCAACCACAAACAAATCATCCTCAACGTACCCAACGAAAGCAACCTTTAGAGTCTTGCTCCACAAGATTACCACAACATCAATATCAAAGAAGACGGCGTAACCCATCTTATTAAGTGCATGAACGGAAAGTAAATTAAAACCAAGGTCTTTGACAAGCATGACATTCGCTAAGGTGATATCCTTAGCGACTACCACCTTGCCAAAGCCCAATACCTCGGATTTTGATCGATCTCCATAAGTGACGGTTGCTTGATTTAGATTTGGTCTCAACTCCGTCATCAACTCCTTGCTTTCGGTCATATGTTTTGTTCATCCACTATCAAGCACCCATTTTGACCCACCGGAAGCATAGTCCTACAAGAAATCATTGCTTGGATTTAGGTCCCCATTTTTCAATGGGTCCTCTTTTGTTAGCAACAAGGGTCTTAGAAACCCAAATAGAACGAGCAATGGGTACATTTCTAGGACCAACAAACTTAGCATGGACATCCCCATAATAATCAACAAAGATAATGTAATGAGGGTTAGTCTTTCCCGCAAAGTCATCACTAATGGTTTTGCCCCTTGTGGCACCACCACTAGCAATGTTGACCTTCTTCTTTGCTTGAGGGATCCTCTTTGCTTAAGGAGCACTAGCAACATTGGCCTTCTTAATTTGAGGAGCTCTAGCATCCTTCATGAAGCTCTCTTTCTCCTTTTCTTCCTCCACGAACCCAAGACCAACTCTCCCTTTTTGTGAAGTGACAAACGGTTTCTTACCTAGGGAGATGGCCTTAGCAAGATTGATCTTCAACCTAGCATTTTCCTCAATGATATTTGCATGATCACAAGTAATAGGAGTAGAGGAACTAGGCATATCATTTTTAGGCGGTTGAGCTTGAAGTTCACTACAAGAGAAATGACTTTTAATGACAAAACGCCTGATGCAAAGTTCCAAACCGTCATTGATCCGGCTTGATCGATGACAAATTAGTTATTTTGTCACGGATGTACAATAATTAATGACAAATGCTTATTTTGTCATGGCAAACTGTCATGGATTAACCGGCGGAGCTGGGCATTAGAATAGATGACAAAATTGAGACCGTGGTTGTTATAAACTGTCACTGAATTTCGTGCTAGACCCACTAGTCAGGTTTAATAGGAAGAATTTGTGCTATTTTAAATATTGTTATACATTGTGGGACCCAGCAGTCAGGTTTGTACAGTGCGGACCCCACTTGTTAGGTAAAGGAATTATTGGTAAAAATTTGGGTCTTACGCATGTCGAACCCGCGACGTATGTAATGCGCGCGCAAGGTGGTACCGCTGGGATAATCGTGTGTTGTTGTCTTAGCAATCGTATTAGTTATTTTTGTAGTTATATTCCATCGCACGCAAATTTGTAATCGTGTCCGGTTAGGACTCTTATGACTATGTATAGATATAGATCGTACTGTCTTTTCTCGATCAGATCGCGTGCTACGGGACAGGTCGGGGCGAGGAGTCCATGGTCATCGTCGAGGCGATCTGGTGATCATCGTACACGATCGTGGTCACCGACGAGTCAACCACATACGTTGGGGGATCACGTTTGTAAGCGCAGTAGCGGTGAGTTTCTTGTAATTTGTTTGGGACTAGATCTATCTGCAATTCAAATTATTTTCGTTCTTAAGATATATTCTGGTGGACATTGCGATGAATTGTAGGTGATGGATCGCAGTTGGATAACTCAGGGGAAAAAGATGACACCTCGCTACATGAAAGGTGTTAGTGAGTTTATGGAGTTTGTGCGAGAAAAAGGGGGGCGTAATGGAGAAAGATTGGGCTCTGATGAACCAATATTATGCCCATGCATTGACTGCCTTAATCTGATACAGCAGGGTCAAGTTGAGGTTGAGCGTCATGTGAATTGCAGAGGTATGTCCATTACTTATACTAGGTGGAGCTTTCATGGGGAAGATTTCAGTGATCAGCAAAGCCATAGTACCCATGATGGTTCGTATCAAAGCGACGACGATGCTGATTTTGAGGAAGAAGCTGAAGATAATTATGTTGAAGATAATTACGTTGACGACGCATCTGATCTGGTACATGATATGCACAAGTCTGGAGATCAAGGTCCTAGTAACCAAAATTTGTATGCAAAATTAGTAGAAGAAGCAAAGAAGGAGCTTCATGAGGGATGTGACACTTTCACTAGGTTGGCCTTCATTATAAGGCTACTTCATGTGAAATCATACAACCGGATCACAAACAGAGCATTTGATCTACTTCTTGAGACTTTATGTACAGCTTTGCCAAACGTGGACTTTCCTAAATCTTTTGCTCATGCTAAAAGTGTTCTTTCAAATGTTGGGCTTGGTTATGAGACAATTCATGTTTGCAAGTTTGATTGTGCTCTTTTCTGGGGAGAGCACAAGGACAATACACATTGTCCTGTGTGTGGAATATCAAGATGGAAAGATCCAAGTGGAAGGAAGAAGGTTCCTCATAAGGTGCTTCGGTATTTTCCGATAATTCCACGTTTACAAAGATTTTTTGTTAAAGAGGAAATGTCAACGCACACAAGGTGGCACAAAGAAAAGAGGGTTGCTGAGAAAAATATTCTAAGGCACCCAGCAGACGGTGAGGCTTGGAAGCACTTTGATGAACAGTTTGGTTGGTTTGCTGAAGATCCTCGTAACATAAAGGTAGGATTTGCTACAGATGGATTCAATCCCTTTGGTAGTATGACAAATGCATATAGTATGTGGCCTGTTTTCATCATTCCGTACAACTTCCCACCATGGATGTGCATGCATCAATCCAACTTCATGATGTCGTTGCTAATCCCGAGAAAGTACTCACCCGGGAAGGATTTTCATGTATTTATGCAGCCACTGATAAAAGATATGATGCTGCTATGGAAAGACGTGGACACGTATGATGCATGCACAAATAGAGAATTCAAATTGCATGCTGCGTTCCTTTGGTCGATTCATGATTATCCTGGATATGCCACCATGTCTGGGCGTAGTACTAGAGGATTTTTCGCATGCGTGCATTGCGACGAAGAACCTTGCTATGAGTCTTTAAAAAATAAGATTGGATATATTGGTCATCGTCGATTCCTTCGGACGGATCACCCTTATAGGAGAAGCAAACTTTTTAATGGAAAAGAGGAGGAGAGAGGACCACCAAGGAAGTTCACAGTGGAAGAAATAAAGGAGAAGGTAGAAAGGGTTAAGGATTTTATACCGGGCAAAAATCCTAATTTGAGAAAGCGAAAGCGTGTTCCACAAGATGAACCAACTTGGCATCTCAAGGTCAGCTTACATTATCTACCATATTGGTCAGAACTGAAATTGGCTCACAACCTCAATGTGATGCACATTGAGAAGAACATATGCGACAATATCCTTGGTACCCTTCTTGAAATTGAGGGAAAGAATAAGGACACTATTAATTCTAGACTTGATTTAAAGAAATTGAACATTAGGAAGAATTACTGGATGGAAGAACAGGGAGAAAAATATGTGAAGCCCCCAGCACCGTGGACTCTTGTGAAGGAAAAAAAGAAACAACTGTGCAGATATTTGGCCAAAATTCGATTCCAAGATGGTTATTGTGCAAACTGGGAAAGATGTGTTGATATCGATGGTGGTAAAGTGACTGGAATGAAGACATATGATTGCCACATACTTCTGCAGCGTGTTTTGCTAGCTGGCCTTAGAGGAATTGCAGGAAAGGAAATGTATGAGGCCATTGCCGAATTGGGGAGATTTTTTTTAGGGAGTTGTGTGCGAAAACCCTAAGAGTTGATGTGCTTCAAAGATTGAAGGTTGACATTGTTATAATTCTATGCAAACTAGAGAAGATCTCCCCCCCCTGCTTTTTTTGATGTAATGGTGCACTTAGCTATCCATCTTCCTGATGAGGCTATTCTAAGGGGTCCTGTTCACTACGGTTGGATGTATCCAGTGGAGAGAAGACTAGGATACCTTAAGTCCACTGTTCGTAACAAAGCTAGGCCAGAAGGTTCAATTGCCGAGGGCTACATCGTTGATGAGTGCTTGACCTTTTGCTCTAGATTTTTCAAGGATGACATAGAAACGAGGTTTCATAAAAAAGATAGGAACCAAGATAACCATCGAAAACCTGGTCCAGATGAGTTGGACATTTTTTTTAGACGGAGCGAAAGGGTTTGGGAAGTCCATTTTGAAGCTTTTTGAAAAGGAATTTGACAAAATGGTTTGGTATGTGCTGAACAATTGCGAAAAGGCAGAGTCCTATATAAAGTAAGTTTGCTTCACCTTATGAGTCATAATTTAATCTTTCAAAAAATGGTTGTGGCACCTAAACTAGGTAAAAAATATTGTCAAATGACCATAACAAGTTATTAGGGCTATGTAAGCACAAACACAAAGTTTCACCTATTTTCATTCATCTTCCTTGAACCATTTAGTCCAATTTTGATTCATTCAAATGATTTTCTAGCCTTTTTCATATATATGTGACACATCTCTATAATCATTGAGGTTGAAGGTGAGTTATGTACATAGTACACCAAGCAAACAATCTTTGTCTATGAGATAAGAATTTTGAAGCCCCAAATTTACTTGCAACTTTTGGTGTTCGTTCATGTCATAACCCAAGGTTTCACCATTAATTTTTAACAATATGAACTCATAGATGAAACTTCGACACATAAATATGAATCAAACGAAACATGTGCAATTTGGTTGTCCCGTATTACTAACATGATTGTAGGAACATATATAGTTTTAAACTTTTTAATGATTCAAATCATTAAAAGGGATTATATACGACATTAAATAATTAAAACATGTAACCTACGCTCAAATATTAATTTTTCCCCCCACTTCTGACCCGGGTAGTCGAACTTCCCTCCTAACTTGGGAAATTTCGATCCCTCCACTTTTCCCCGCCGCACGCAACTCATTTTTTTCGCCCGCGATACTATAAATACATCGTGCTACCCAACCCCCTTAATTCCGTTCCCTCTTAATTCGCACGTACAAATTCATTCCCTCCCTCATCGCTCTCTACCTCGCCAGATCCACTCTCTTCGCCGGCAGTTCGTACCCTCGCTCCGGCAGGCTATCCGGCGGCCGCCATGACCGGTCACCGGAAACCACCCAAGGCTCGCGATCCGCCCAGACCTACACCGAAGAAGGTCAATCACAAACGCCAAGGTGATAAATCTATCCCACATTTCAGTACGTACTAGATCGATCGTTCAATAGTTAGACTAGAATTGTTAGGTTTACGTACGGTGTACTAATTTACATGATCACATCTAGGGTTCTACGAACATTTGATTTTTGTTCTTACCACGATCGCATCTAGGGTTTAAGAAAAGGAATTCTTCACGTTATATCTTCATGTACTACAGAAGAGGATCTGCCATATTTATCAATCTTAGATCTGAAACATTGCATGAACTTTTAAGTTAGATGAATGAGATCATATATTTGTTATGTCCATTACTTACGGGAAATCATATACTCACTGAGATCTGCAACATTTACGTGAAAAACAAACTTGTCATGTATACTCTAAATTAGGCCACTTCGTTATTTATGGAACGTACCACATAATTCTGAATTTGCGGTCACGAATTCCTACACGCTAATACACACAAATCTTTTCCTTCTTTTTTCAGCTGCTAAACAAAAAGAGGTACTAACTACAATAGAGTTAGAAAGGAGAAAACAAATGGAGGAAAATGCAACTCGTCTACAGCAAGCCATGGAAGCCAAATTTCTTGCCGGAGGTCTTAATCCACAAGATTTCAGAGAGGTTGCACGTAACTTCGTGTATGGTCGGGCACAAGGCGGGATTAATGACGAAGAAAAGGAGCCAGAACCTCAAGACAAGGAAGCTGACCCTGCATATGAACCAGATGATGAAGACCTTGCCAATGAAGATGATGATTTGCATACAGATGACGAGCGCAATGCCTCAAAGCGGCCGTCTCAGGTCTAACATGTTTATTAATTCGCAAATTGGTATCTGATTCATGGTAGTGGTACTACATTCATACTTATGTCTTCATGCATTATCAAACAGGCAGTGGATGAAACGGCATCTGCGGCACATAATAAGCGTGTCAAACAGATAGTAGCACCTTCATCCACCATTTCAACAAGATCAAGAGTACCTGCTTTCACTGAACCTGCAGCCTCAGATACGCCTACGATGACAGAAGACGCCGACGTTGAAGAGCAAACCACACCTACGACGCAGATTCGTACTTCTGATGGCAGCAACTCATCACCTGATGACAATCAACTAGTTTCGTTCCAACGCAAAGGTACGACCATGGATACTTTACATGTTCTACTTGTACTTATTTGCTAATATTTGGACAAGTTTAACCTATTTTCTGTCTGAATTTCAGATGCATTGTCAGTCTCTGTCAAGTCAAAGCAGAAAGGACTTGGACGGAGACCTACCATGGGGCATTCACTCCATGAATGGACAAAAAAAAATGGTGGCAATAAAATGCAAATTGACTTCACTGCAGGCGTGAGAAGACCCAAAAATCCTCTACATGCAGCAAAACTAAGCTCTGAGGTTGGTATACACATCCGCAGCGATAAGATGCCCCTTGCAACGCACTGGAAGCTCTACGACAAAGATAAGAGTCTACAAGATGCTGTTCCTTCTGCGATTAAAAAAGTTGCGGCGAGTCTACTCTCTTCATCTATATTATTCAGACTGTAACATGGTAACAACCTAATTTGTGCATATGCAAACCCTCTTTGCAGGAAAAGTTTGTGATGGACACAAATGATGATGTGGCCAAATCTGTGTGCACAGAAATGATACAAAATAGTGTTCGACAACAACGCTATAGGCTTAAGAAGGTGTACTGGCCCAAGATTCAAAAGCTTACTCCTGAGCAAGCTTATTTGATGAAGCCAAGTACTGTAGACGAGAATAGTTGTAAAGAACTTGTGAACAGATGGTTTGATGACCACTACCAGGTACATAATTCATATTTCTTTCACCTACAGCTAGCAACTTAATTCATACATATTTTATTTTTTGCATCACCTAATTAGATCCCACCTGCTTAATACAGGAAATGTGTATGAAGAATGTAAAGAACAGAGAAAATGTGAAGCAGCACCATACCACTGGATCAAGAAGCTACATTGCCCACTACGAGCATGTTGTAAGTATTTCAACTAGGTCTACGCAATTACTTAGCTACTTGTACTACAAATATATAATTTATAGAAACCGATACTCAAAATGTACTAAACCTTGTAGAAGGCTCTGAACAACGAGGAGGAAACATCACCAATTGAATTTTACAGAATTACCCACACTAGAAAGGATGGTGTGATGCCTCAGGAAGCAGAAGAGGCTTATGTACGAAATATTTAACAACAACACAAATTTATTATTACTGTCTCGGCATACTAGCATTTGAAACATTTGAATATAATTGCAGGAACAAATGCTGCTAAGAAAGATGGGACCACATCCAGAGGATCATCCTGAAGAAACAGATGTGATGATTGTTCAACAAGTCCTCAAGGAACAGAGCTCCTCCAGCTCTAGCACATTCTTGTCAAGATTGGGCGTCTCATCATGCTCCCAGAGATACACCATTTCCAAAGAGCGCATTAGAGAGCTAGAAGAGAGGCTTGCTGATCAGGAGCAACAATCAGTACTGGCAGCTGAAAGGTATAAAAACGATCTGGAGTCAAGGATGCAAGCCCAGGAACAGAATTTTGAAGAAATGAGAAGAAAGCAGGATGAAGAACTTGCAGCTCTCAAGAAATCTCAGGAAGAGAAGAGTCTGGCTTATGAAAAGAGGCAACAAGAAATGGATGCGCTGCTTAGTTTGCTCTTAAGGACGTCACAGCAATCATCGCAGCCCAACTGATGACCACCATCCTGATGCATCTTTTGAATAAAGAACAATGCTAGATACTACTATTTCCTCTTTTATTCACCTCAGTGTCTTACAAATGTTTGTGTCCTTCAGACTTATAGTATGTGTGCCACTATAATTCCTATAATATTGATTCGGTTCCAATTATATATTTGTTTTCAATTGTATTTCTCTACTCAAAATTGCCAGAAAATTACATTTTTACAAAATAATTTTCCGTTCCAACAATGACGGAAAATGTGACACTGTCACCACATTCTGGGCCCACCAAACAGCAACGTATGGTCCCACAATCCTAAAATGTGGGTCCCACTTCTCGAAAAACGAAATGGTCCCACACGTCAGCATCTGTGGGTCCCACATACCAGAAAAATTGGGTCCCACTCACCAGAAAAAATTGGTCCCACATGTCACGAATAAGTGGGTCCCACTAGCCAGAAAATATGTGTCCCACCTGTCTGGATTAAGTGGGTCCAACGTGTCAGCACGGATCTAGCCCACATGACATCATCTGACGTCACAGCATCTGGACCCACTCATCAGCATCCACGTCACCACAGCTGGACCCACATGTAAGAAGCCACGTCAGCTAATGTTGACCAGTCGTACACTCAAATTCAACCAATTAGTGACAAATTTGCATACAAACGATGACAAATCAGGCTGTCACGGATTAAACATGATCATTGACAAAAATTCCCACCGTCACGGATTCATCTAAATCAGTGACAAATTTTTTCATCTCGTCATCCCCATGAATCTATGACGGTCAATCAATGACAAACCTAATGACGCACCATTTTTGTCATCCACAACTAATCAGTGACAAAAATGGGCTAATAAGTGACAAAAGTACTTTGTCACTAAAGGTCATTTCGGTTGTAGTGGTTGTTCATACGACTTGGTGAGGGTAGAGTGCTCACTCTACAAATCTTTGTAGGCCTTGGAGAGTTTCTCTAGCTCCTCGGTTAGTCTAGAATGACCAACACCAAGCTCGACCTTTTCCTTCTTACATGCTTTGTATTTGGCAATTGCATGGTCACGTTCTTTAATGAGTTTAGCAACAATTGCATCATTTGATTCTTCTATAGATTCTAGTTGTTGCTCTAGAGAAACTCTAAGCTCATGCTCTTCTTCAAGATTGTCTTTTAAGGATGCAATTTCCATAGCATCCTCTCTTTCAATCTTACCCTTTATCTCAAGCATTTCTTGAGCTTCACCATATTGACTCATAAGAGTCTCAACATGCTTCTTTGTTTCACCTTGCATGTTAGTGATAAAATGGTCGAAAGCAACTATTTCCTGTTTGATTTTAAGACTAGTAGCATCATCCAAATAACTCATTGCCTTAGGAGATGAGGGTGATGTTACCTCGGTCGTCTTAGCCATGAAGCATCTTGCAGAGGAGGTAGAGACATTCTCATTGGGGGATTCAAATAGGGAAGAAGATGATGAAGAAGCAATAGCAATGGCGGCAACTTCATTTGTGGGCTCTTCTTCTTCTTCTCCGGATGAATACTCTTCTTGAGCAAGCAACACAATTCTTGGAGGTTTCTTGTTGATAGCATTCTTCTTGAAGAAAGGTTTCTTATGTGTGTCCTTTGACTTGTCCTTCCTAATGAGCTTTCCTCCATGAAGTTCTCTATTTTCAAACGGACACTCGGCCACAAAGTGATATTTGTCTTGACAATTGTAGCACGAACGAACTCTTTGGCCACCCTCCTTCCTTCCACTTGCCTTGTTGACAAAATCCCTTGCCTTGGACGGACTCTTCCAAAAGACTTTAGATGTGAGAGCCGCGTAGTCCTTGAGGGTATCTTGAAGCTCTTTGGGATCCCAATGTGACACATCTTCTTGAGCCTCATCATCTTTGTCTTGCTCCACAACCTTGGCCTTCAAAGCAAGTGAGGTTCATCTATGCATTCCAATGGCTCGGGCTCGAGCATCTTCGGCGTTTTTTGGCGGCCACCTTGTATGCCGCCATCTCTTGCATGACTTCATTAGATGAACATGAGGTGGTAGTTGTGTCTTTCTTGGAGACTCTTCAAGTCGGTGGATTCAAACGGCCAAAGGGCGCTCACATACTTCCTCTTGATCCAAGCATCATCCACATAGGTTGCACCAAGGGCTAGAAATTGAGTAGCAAGGGTCTTGAGTCTTCGATACATTTCTTCATGATCTTCACCCTCTACCATGAAAAAGCACTCGGCTTGGTTGCTCAAGGCTTCAAATCTATTCCTTTGCATGCTCTCATTACCGATGAACTCTTGAGTGAGAATATCCCAAGCTTCTTTGGCGGTGGTGATCTCAATGAGTGACATGTGCTTTCTCCCACGGCGGTGTGAATTATGTTGAGAGCCAAGTCATTGAGTTGACCATCCACAACTTCTCTTCTTGTCATGTAGTTCGGATCAACGGCCTTGAACCCAACTTGAATGATTCTCCATAGCTCGCTCGAAGCGCTCTTGATATGAGATTTCATCATAAATTGCCAATTAGTAAAACAAGATGGATTAACTTAGGTGGATCACCCCTATTGTTTATATGATAATGCGGGATAGGTGGGTCGACCGAGTACGTGAATGGAACCCCATGGTACTCCGGTTTCTTCCCACCATCAATTTTAGGAGGGGATTCATCAGTGAGTTGTTCGCCCTCCCCACTATGCGCGGCGGAAGCATTAGCCTCTAGGGATGGTGTGGCGGGTGGCTTATTGCCATTCAAGAGTTGCCTCATCATAGCACGCAACTCCTCCATTTGAGTGTTCATGGATGATGTCAAGCTTGTTTCCAAATTCTTGAAATCATCCATGGACACCGGGGGAGTGCTACCACCCGTAACACCATCACCGCCACCCATACTCTCTTAGGCGGTGAAGCCTAACTTAAGAGCCAAGGCTCTGATACCTACTGAAAGGATCGTATGGGCACCTAGAGGGGGGGTAAATAGGTGCTACAACCAATTTTTAATCTTTTTCAATTTAAGGCTTAACACAAAAGTAAATTATCTAGATATGCAACTACGGTGAATTTACCTATATGAGAAGCAAACTAAACAACTAGGCAATTAACGATACAAGTAAAGGCTACAAAGGGAAAGAGGTAACCGAAAGAGGAAGCACGCAGAGACAAGGTGTATTCCCGACTTCCTCCTTGTAAGGGAGTACGTCTCGTTGGAGGGGTGTGAGTTTGCCACAAAGGCCTACTCAACGCCACGAAGGCCTCACCCTATTCTCCGATGAACTTCGCCACAAAGGCTTGGTTTACCTTCCACTATCGGAGTCCTTCAAGGCGGAATCCGGAGCCCTTACACGGTTCTTGGGGCACACACCCACAACTGAATTGGGGGCTCCCAAATCAACAACACTGTCACAAATACAACCACAAATGAGCACAAGAATCTAGGGTAACACAAAGCTAAACCTAGAAACAAGAATCCTCAAGTGAATGAGGGGGAAATGAAGAACGGCTTGGTGAAGATGTAGATTCGGGTCTTCTCCTTCAATCCTTCGAAGATCAATGAGTTTGGACGGAGGAATTGGGAGATCTTGCGATTTTGAGCTCTCAAATATTAGGGTTCATAAATGCTGGACGAGCTGGCTGGTCTGAGGTAGGTGGAGGGGTATTTATACCCCTCTGAGTTTCTGACCGTTGGAGGTCACTTATACCGGAGACTCCGGCCTAAGTGGGCCGGAGACTCCGGTGTAGGCCGGAGACTCAGGTCTCCTTCCGGGGTTCCTCCGGACTGGCACCAGAGGTTCCCCACACTTTGCTCGCTTGATAGAAGGGCCGGAGACTCCGGTCTGGGGACCGGAGACTACGGTGCTGGCCAGAAACTCCGCACCCGGGCGGAAACTTGTCGAAGACGCGGGACAGGCCGGAAACTCCGGTCTCGCAGGCCGGACACTCCGGCCTCCCCGGAGACTCCGGGCTTCCTCCGGGCACCCTCCGGACAGACACCAGAGCCGCACCACAGAAACTGGCGAAGGGCAGGAAAACCCAGGGGCCGGAGACTCCGGCCAGACAGGCCGGAAACTCCGGCCAGGAATTTCCTGCTGCAAGGAAACTTGGCCCTTTTCTTCACTTTTTGGTGAATGATGCTAGAGGTATAATATGTCAATTTACCTGCACCACTTAGCATCATGTTAAATAATCATTAGTGTTGTTAACCAACACACAAAACAAATAGGGTTTAGGAAATGTTCTTTCAGCCCGACCCGGACCCGGCGGGTCCGGCTGCAGTCTTCTTCCCTCCCACAGTGTTATTCCATCAAGCACAGTGGACGCCGCACGGTATGGGGGCGCCGCTGTCGGGGACGTGCGAGGCCGGGTGGCGCGCTTCCTGTCCTGCCGGCTCCGCCTCCGCCGGTTCCGGGTCGGCCGGGTCTTCGGTATGGCCTTCTCCTTTATGTCTTGTCGGTATGGTCAGCGTCGTGCAGCAACTGTACCGGACGTCATCGTTGTCGAGTCTTCCGTGGCTGGCTGGCGGGTGGCCAGCCGGACAGGTGGCCAGCCGAACAGATTGTCCAGCCGGACAGAGCTTCAGGGCAGCCAGCCGGCAAGGAAGAAGGCCAGCCGGCCAGGTCTTCAGAGCAGCCGGCCGGCCAGGCGGATGGCCAGCCGGCCAGGTCTTCACGTCTTCGGGCAGCCGGACAGGTTGGCAATCCGGCTTCGGCCAGCCAGCAGGGGGGCTAGCCAGATTTGGCCATCCAGCTGCTAGATCTTGTCGAGTCGTGGACTCTGGTATATCGGGGGACCATCCCCCCAGCACTAGTCCCCGAAGCTGTCGTGGTCCTGCAGCTTTAGCAGAAGGGCCTCGGCAGGTTTCCCCAAAAATAATGTAGGAAGCAAATGTCGGTAAATCGTTAGTGCAATAAACCAAAAGGGTTGGCACTTTTACTTGCATCTTTTAGTTTATTAGGTGCCTGCTCGCCCTTGCCTTACCCCCTCAGCCGTTTTCTGTGCATCCGGCCGGTCATGACCGCTGCTCTGGCCGGCGAGTCTGCAGCGCGGAACTGTAGAGTGGGCCGGCTGGTCAGGTGCACAGTCGGACTTTAGGAGTTCGACTTAGGCGAGCGGGGCAAGGTTTTCGTGGCCGGCTGGATGCTTATTCTTTCCTTTGATGTTTTTCATGCGTGAGCCTTCCAGTTTTTGCTCTGGCCGGCGAGTCTGCAGCGCGGAACCGTAGAGTGGGCCTTGGGCGTCCAGCACACTAGTAACCCATCGCTGGGAAGAATAAACAGCCGGCTAGCCACAGTCGGACGAAACATAAAACTTGCACTGATACAAAGGTAGCCTCCGAACTTGCCAGCAAATCACTTGCGAAGGAACGAGGGGTAGTCCCCGAGTGTCTTTCGGTCTTATCCAGTTTCGAACAACGTCAAAACTTACGGGACGATACTTACTTTCTTGTTTGTTGGTGCAGACGGAGACGGGGTGCTGCAGCCGGTCGGGATCCGGCCGGCCAGGCAGCCAAAACGGAGCCGGATCGGCCACCAGCCGGCTGGGTCCCTGCTGGACCAGCAGCCAAACGGGCCGCAGCCGGCCTGGCGCCAGCCGGTCCAGCAGCAAAGCAGAGGCATCCGGCCTGTCGATCGGGCGTTGTCTAGCCGGTTTTTCCCTTCTCTTCTTCCCTTCCTTCTTTTCTTCTTTCCGCCGGCTCCCTCCTCCGACTCCTCTCCACCCGGACAACCGTACGGCGGAGCAGCAAGGCGGGGCGGCGAGGACGGACGTGGGCGTGAGCCCGGGGCGGGGCGCGGCAGCCGGCCGCGGTCGAGCGCGGAGCAGCCGGGCGCAGAGGAGACCGGCGGCGTGAGGGTTGCGGTCGAGCGCGGGCGGACATGCGCGGAAGGAGCCGGGTCGCAGGAGCCTGGAGAGGCCTTCATGGAGATGAGCGACGGGCGTGGACGGAGCAGTGGTGCGGGTGCCGGCGGACGCGCGGGCGCGGACAGACGAGAGCGACGCGGAGGATGCCGGCGGGTAGACGAGGACGACGCGGGCGCGAGCCCGGGGCGGTGGTGATGTCGAGCCCCGGAGTCCACGAGTCCCCGAGTTTCTCCCGGAGAGGAAGACAGTTGGCGCCTTGAGACGGCGACGAAGTCGATGACGGTGAAGAGGGGTCCCGTGCAGAATGTGACTCCAGCCGCTGTTTCCTGCCCCATGGTGGGCGCCAAATGTCGTGGTGTGGACATATGCCTATGTGTAGGCTTGTGAGGTGTGGGAGTAGCTTGCACAGCCGGCGGCATCTACAGGCGGGATTGGGCACTAGCGTGCAAACTGACACACGATGTACCCAGGTTCGGAGCCCTCGTGGTGAGGTAACACTCCTACTCCTGCTTGATCTGGTGGATATGGTGGATTATATGGTGTTACATGTCTGCTCCTTGAGCTGTATATGAGGGGGAGTGAACTCGGCCGGCTGCCCGAGAGCCAGTCCGGCTTAGGGAGGGGAGCAGCCAGCTACCCGGGAGCTCCTCCGGGGCATGAAAACATGAGGAATGAGGGCAGCCCTGGTGCTCCTTATAAAGGGAAGCCCAGTGGACAAGGGGTAGCCCACATGCCTAACTAACACTATTCGGGGGACCGACTGCCCGACCCGGACCCGGTGGGTCCGGCTACAGTCTTCTTCCCTCCCACAGTGTTCTTCCATCAAGCACAGTGGACGCCACACGATATGGGGGCGCCGCTGTCGGGGACGTACGAGGCCGGGTGGCGTGCTTCCTGTCCTGCCGGCTCTGCCTCCGCCGGTTCCGGGTCGGCCGGGTCTTCGGTTTGGCCTTCTCGTTTATGTCTTGTCGGTGTGGTCGGCGTCGTGCAAGCAACTGTACGGACGTCGTCGTTGGCCGGGTCTTCGTGGCTGGTGGGTGGCCAGCCGGACAGATTGTCCAGCCGGACAGGTGGCCAGCCGAACAGATTGTCCAGCCGGACAGAGCTTCAGGGCAGCCAGCCGGCAAGGCAGAAGGCCAGCCGGCCAGGTCTTCACGGCAGCCGGCCAGCCAGGAGGATGGCCAGCTGGCCAGGTCTTCACATCTTCGGGCAGCCGGACAGGTTGGCAATCCGGCTTCAGCCAGCCAGCAGGGGGGCCAGTCGGATTTGGCCAACCAGCTGCTAGATCTTGTCGAGTCGTGGACTCTGGTATATCGGGGGACCATCCCCCTGACAATATGTCCGGTAGCCCGCTCCCGGTTCGTGTTACCCTTCTTTCCAGGCCTAGATCCTCCGCGTTTGGGTTCGGCCTCCTCCTCCTCCTCCACCGCCGCCACAAGAATGCGGATGACTTCTTCATTCTCCTCATCATCCATTTGAAGTGCGGTCATCTCTTCCGTCATTTGGTGAAACATCGTTTCGTCGTCCGAATCCATAGCCTAAACAAGCATCGAAACATCGAAAATCATAAAAGAATGGATTGTCAGCAAACAGCCGAACACCTTGCGGGCGGGAGGGAGGGAGGGACTTACTGGTCGCGCCGGTAGAGAAGAGTTTGCGTCGGAGAAGAAGGCCGGCCTTTACAGGGAGCGGCGGTGGTGAGTGTTGCGGTTGGGGACGACAATCGACCGTTCTATTGGGAATGGCGGAGATGGCTACGGCGACGGTGGCGGCGGTAGCGCGAATCGCCGGGCAGGGAATAGAGCATGCAGGGGTGGAAGCACAAATGACTGTTGGTTCACTTCGCGTGTATGACGGGCGGGCCATATCTTCGGAGGCTCGGGCCGGACAGTGTCCGGCACCGCGAAGGCAGCCCCCAAAGTTGGAGGCCCTGTTCGTGGTGCCGGGCAGATTTTGGGCCGGACAAAGGCTTTGCGACCCCCCGGTGTGGCATGTTTTTCTGTCCAGCGCCCCAAAGGAGCTTTACGGCCCCTTTTATGCTCTTAGCTAGTTGGGCTTAGCCGGGAATAGATGTGGTGTTGAGTAAAGATTTTGTGCTCCCGAGCACCAGTGGTGCGCAAAGATTTTTTTTCATAAACAAATCGTAAAATAAAAATCTAAAACAAATCATGCGTGCAGATTTGAATGTTCTTCACCGTCAAATATTTTTTCAGAAAAAATGTTGATAATTGCATGATGTACAAGATAACGAGCATCAGGGGATAAAAAATGATATTTAAAAGTGTAAAAATATGCCCAGACTAGTCAGTTAAACACACAGGAAGATTACTATGTGTGAGACTTTTTTTAATGATTTTTGACAAATTAATAAATCTTGCAAAAATATTTTTGGCACCAGGAGCACTGGTGCCCGAGATCCAAAGTGACTTTCCGTGTGGTATTGCACTATTTTGGAATTTTGACCAGAAATATAATTCAATTTTGCATTTTTACACTGTTTGTACGATAGTATTGGTCGAAATACAAGTAGGTAATATGTATTCTTAGGGGTTTCATGGCACCCCCACTCGATATGCCCCTTCATACTATACACGTATAATTTGTCCTAAATGGATAATCCATCCCGTGAAGTAGCCACTCTCTCCCTCTAGAAATCCTAGATGTTGCAATCCGTCTCCTCCAACCATCGGCGCCCCCTCCTCTGTTCAGTTGGGTTGACGTCGAAGGGGCGGGGTGTTATAATATAAATATATAGCCTAGCCCTTTCCATCAGTCCGAACTGAACAGAGGAGGGCTAGGCTATATATTATATTCTAACACTCCCCCTCACGTCTAGGCTGACATATGGTATGACCATACACGTGGGATATATAGGAGGCCACAACTATTTTTAAATTAAATAGCGCGGAAGCCAAGACTTGATCTCGAGACCTTAGGCTCTGATACCATATTGAATTGATGCGCTAGCCATATAATCCAAAAGTCAGAACTGATGGAAAGGGCTAGGCTATATATTTATATTATAACACTCCCCCTCACGTCTAGCCTGACATATGGTATGACCATAGACGTGGGATATATAGGAGGCCACAACTATTTTTAAATTAAATAGCGCGAAAGCCAAGACTTGAACTCGAGACCTTGGGCTCTGATACCATATTGAATTGATGCGCTAGCCATATAATCCAAAAGTCCGAACTGATGGAAAGGGCTAGGCTATATATTTATATTCTAACACGGGGAACCTGTTCTATGGGTGGAGTTTTTCAATAAAATGAGTATTCTCAGCAGGTTAGTTTCAGAATTAGTGGTCGTCTTGTTCTTGGCCATCGTGTCCATAGATATCACAACTATTTCAACAAGTGATTTTCAACCTTTCGTTCGATGACCTGATTTCCTTCCTGGCATCAACGGCGGTGTTGGAAGATTATGTTTCTCTAGATTAAGGTCTTTCAGATCTTGTTTCACCGGATTGATTTTGGATATTTTCGATGGTTACCGCGAGGAAGATTGTCCTCGCAATATTTATCTCGGCTTCTACTGATTCATTCTCTTGGTTCACAACAACGTTGACCATGTTGTTCGGTTACTTTTCCCTGAAATACTGGTGTTGGTACTCTTGGCGTTGTTACTAATTATTTTAATGGTTACGTCACGCACGTAGCCTTAACATTGTGACTCAAAATTAAAATTATGAGAGAACGATCGTTGCTATTTATAGGTCTGTAGTTTGGTAGCTATGTTGTTTTTCTGCAGCTCCCTTCATAAAAGTACAAGATCGTGTTTATCAAGAAGAAAGAGTTTGAAGACATTCTTTTAGACTTTATTTTATAATCACTGGATACAGCTCCTGTATCTCTACCATGCACTATTAATTACTATAAATATAACATGGTACTGTTTTTTTTCGTCCTAAATAACCTTTAAGCAAACTTCAGACACTAATGGCTCCTTAGAAAACTTTCACCGTATCTGACCCCTCGAAGAAACACCAATCACTGTGTATTATTGAAATAGGTAGTCAAACTATTTACGTTTGGCGTTTTTGTAACTGCAAAATGCATGTAAAAGCGGCTAAGTTGTTTTAATCACTTTGTTCACGTTGGTATAATCGCATTTTAGCAGATTCTGAGATTCTCGTCAGGCCCCGAATGATACGCTATTCCAAAAGGCTTATTTCAAATGACTTAGCCGTTTTGCAAAGTTTGAGGTGTCAAAAACGCCATACTAGGTGTCACTTTCGGAAAGGGGCCAGGTTCAATTGTAAGTTTTCTGACGGAACCGTAACATAAAGTTTCTAAAAAGTCATTTAGGACCATACCATGAAGAAGCAAACTAGTAGAGTACTACTACAAGATGATAACTGATTAAGCTGCCTCTGACTATTTACGGTAGACGAGGCAGTGGCATGCGGCAAGCCGTTATATCTGCCGGTGGAAACTAGTGAGCAGCATGTCGGCGTGCAGCTATACTACTACTGGTGGTAGTTACAAAGGCTTTCGGTCCCACGTACAACAGATTGGGCAAGGCAGGTTCTGCCAGTCGTGGTGTGCCGGTGCATTTTGGGGTTGGCCAAACAAGCAACAACTTCGTACTACTACTGCTACTACCTTTAGTTACCACATATACATCGATCGATTAAAACAAAAAGAAGCTAGCTAGCTACGGATAAAAAGAGAAACATTAAAACATCTTATATTTTGATACGGAGAGAATAGTGAACTGGTGCTACGTGGGGAGGAGGCGTCGCCTGGACGGCGTTGCTGCTGCTGCAGTTGGCGGCGGAGAGCTCGAAGGGGCCGAGGCGGTGGTCGCCGAGGCGAGTCTTGTAGGCGGCCTTCTTGTACTCGCCCCAGGTGAACTCCCTGTACAGGCTCTGCTCCCCTCTGTTCATCAGCCCGGGCAGCGGCGCGATCAGCTGCGCCGCCGCCGGCCCGCCGAAGTAGATCACCGACAGCCTCGACTGCGCCCCGGCATCCGGCGCCACCACCCGGTGCTTCACGCTCCTGAACCTCCCGTTCGTCAGCACCTGCATGCCCCAACCAAAAACCTCACATCAGAATGCATGTAGAAAAACAATCTTTTTTTATATGCAAACTTGGTTGCATGCGTGTGTGTCCATGGATACCAGATAAAATAAATGGAGAGCGAGTTTGTGTACCTGGAGTGCGTCGCCGACGTTGACGAAAAGGGAGTCGGGGTCGGGGGCCACGGGGACCCAGCGGCCGTCGCGGAGCATGATCTGGAGCCCGCCGGTGCGGTTGGATCGGAGCACGGAGATGATCTGCGGGTCCGTGTGCTCCCCGAACCCCGTCACGCCCGACGCCAGGGGGCACGCCGGGTAGTGGTTCACGCGCACCATCTCGTCGCTCACCCCTTCTCCGTCTTGCTCCTGCACCATCCGCCGCAGCGCGGCCCGGTCCAGCCCGAGCCCCTCCGCCATCAGCTCCAGCACGCGCCCGCCCACCTCCCTCACCGCGCCCGTGTACTCCTCAAGCGCCGCCCGGAGCGACGGTGGCAGGGACGACGACGGAGAGCCTGACGACCCGACGGAGAGGAGGAGGTACTCGAGCCACCCCACGTCGCCGTTGGGGCCGATGCTCTTGCTGCCGTACCCCAGGGGCCGAGCCGAGGAGTGCTCCTGCTTGTCCTTGTGCGGCAGCGAGAAGAAGGCCGCGGCGCGGGACTCCAGCGCGTCGGTGAGGCTCGCAGGCACGCCGTGGTTGGTCGCGCGGAAGAAGCCCACGCCGCGGCACGCGTCCGCCACGGCCGCCGCCGCGCCCGGCGCCGACAGGTCCACGGTCGGCACCGCCGCATGTGCGGTTACCTTGGGGCATTTCATCAGCGGGATGTGGTCGATGGTGCCGGGCGCAGTGATCGCCACCATGGCCAGTGCCTTGGTTTTGTCAGAAGTGAAACAGAGCAGTAGGAACAGAGAGCGGGAGGTGGCTTTGTTCTGTTTCACGTTTGCGCTAATGGCGATCGGATGGGCCTCGTATATATAGGCGACCGGACCAGGTGAGCACTGCATTATGATGAGCTCGAGCCTTGGAGCCAACCAGGTGCTGCTGTTCTGTAGCTGGTTTAGTGCGAGTGACATGGGTGAGTAGAAACGCAAGCTGCTGGCATGCCATGGCTGCCCAACGGATTTGGACACTACAAAGTTATAAACGTGGATTGGAGACGGATTGGACCATTTTTAATGGACGTTAACGGGGACTTTTGCATCTTGGATTTGGACTCTGATCCACTTCCAGGCTTACGTGGGGTGCACGAAACCACGGATTGAGAATCTGGTGCATGGGCGGCGCACCGCCGACATCGCATTTTGGTCTCGATAATTATCGTTGCCTACCTGCGACAACAGAGTACTGTAGTAGCGAGAGGCTGGCAATCGCACGTATCTCATTGGCATGATCAGGAAAATCAATCCTTGTCATCACCTCTTAATCTAAAACAACACTGTTATTATAGATGAACATCGATTAAATTGTACTTATTTTTACTAATTATGATTAGGATTATTCATGGTATTTACACGATGACATAATGTAAACAATGTAAACCTCGTCCAAATGTGACATAAACACACTGATAGTTCAAATTTGAGTTACTCTCGATAAATGTCATTAAAATCATTTAATCAACTAAATATAGGTTAAAAGCTCGAAAAACACGATATTTAGGGATCATGCCTCTAGTATGATATTCTTTTTATGGAAATGGCAAAATTCTAATTTTCAATCTTATTTTTGTACCTCTTCAGAAAACATCACATTTTAGGAAGTCAAAATATAGGAAAAAACTTTCAAAAAATCTTAAGATCTCACTTTGGTAATTTTATTTACAATGTTTGTGCCAAATTTTTGTCGTGATACCATTAACTTAGTCATGGATATCGCTATGACTTCGGTCATTTGGCATAAGAGCCACGAATCTACGTACATAATAGTTTAATTTGTGAAGACTTTTAAATAATTGTACACTAAAAATTAAGCTCTCCGCAATTTTTCCATTTTTTTCAATCAATTACTTCATTTGTTTTCAAAACTAGGCCAATCCACATGACTTTTCATCTTTAGGGGGGGGGGGGGGGGGTTCAAATTTTGAAAAAATTGGGGCCGGGGGGGGGGGGGGGGGATTGAATAGATTTTCGAAGTAACTTTATATTTTTTTAAAATTTACGGCCGAAATATAACACACTTCTACTTCAAATTTGAATTACTTTTGATAAGTCCAATCAAAATCATTTAATCAATGGAATAAAGCTAAAAAAAATCATTGCTTTTCCTGACCAACTTGAGATGCTCTTGTAGAAAGAGATGATAGACTTTGTGGAAAAATGCAAAAGTTCAATTTTCAATCTTATTGTGGTACTTGCTTCACAAAAAATCACATGTTTATGTACTAAGAAAATTAAGAAAAACATCCAAAACTTTTGGAAACTCACTTTGGCAAAAAAAATTGCAATTATTAAACCCATATTTGTGACAATTTTGATCATAATATCATTAATTTAATCATGGACATGGCAATGACTTCGGTCATTTGGCTTGAAAGTCATGAATATTCATACATGATAATCCATAAAGTTTTTTTAATATTTGTGATATTGCGAGTTTTTTTTAATTTTCCTTGAAATAATACAATAAAATTAAGCTCTACGCAAGTTTTACAAAAATAATTATCAACTTATGTGATTTGCTTTCACAAATGGGCTCGAATGTCATGTGACCTTTCATAACCAGGGGGTGAATTTTTAAAAAAATGGAGGATGTTGCATAGAATCATGTTGTAGTACATTTGCATTTTTTTCTTCTAAATTTAGGACCTAAATATTACACACTTATAGTTCAAAATTGTATTACTTTCAATAAATGTCATTAAATTGATTTAATTAACGGAATATAGCTAAAAAGGTCACAAAGTCAATATATTTAGAGATCGTGAGTCCAATATGATATACTTTGATGAAAATGGAAAATTCCCATTTTTAATCTTATTTGTGTTACCTTCTTCATGAAAAAATCACAATTTTGCACTAAAATTTTGAAAAAAAAAACACTTTTGAAAAAATCTTGAAATCTCACTTTGGCAATCTTGTTTATATGTTAAAACCCATGTTTGTGCCAACTTAGGGTATGATATAATTAACTTATCCATGTATATGGCCATGACTTTGTTCATTTGGCATGAAAGACATGAATCTTCATACATGATAGTCCTTTTTTGCAAGGACATGGTGTTTTCACTCATATGACAAGATGCACCTGTTACCAAAAAATGCATTTTAAATATATCAAAACATTAAAAACATTATATGTTCGTACGCAAAGTTTCGCGAAAAAAAGTTTTTTTGTGGCTTGTGCAAAAAAGACAAAAAAAATGCCTCGTGAACACTCATTTTGGAGCACCGGAAATTGTTTTTTCTACACAGGCTACAAAAATCGTATTTTTCCCACAAATTTTTTCGTTTGAACATAGAGTGTCTGTATGTACACCCGAAATTTTGTTTAGATTTTTATTTTTTAATATGGTTTTTAAGTAATGGATGCATCTACACTTACGAGCCAAAATAGATTTCTTATTTTGTGAAGAGTTTTTTGAAATTTAATGTTATTGTAATTTTATCCTTTTTGTTGAAACTAGTACACTAGAATGAATCTTTGCGTAAGTTTTCCATTGTTTGAACGGTTCTTAATTAATGTGATTTTTTCTTCAAAATTGGGCCAAAATTATCCACAAGACCATTCATAGTTGGGGTGGTTTTTTCAAAAATAATTGGGGACTAATGCATTGAATCATTATAGAGTAACTTTTTACGAGTTTGTCTAAATTAACAGCCAAATTATAATGTACTCGTATTTTAAATTTGAATAACCTTCAATAAATTCCATTAAACTTATTGAATCAATGGAATATAACTAAAAATCTTACTAATTAAAAATATTTAGGTATTGTGCCTCTAATATGATATATTTCGTGTGAAAATTGCAAAATTATGATTTTTTATCTTATTAGTAGCATCTGCTTCAAATAAAATAACATTTTTTGCAATAACAATTTGAAAAATAACTTATTTGAAATCTCACTATGGCTATCTTATTTACAATATTAAACACCATATTTGTGTCAATTTTGATCATGATATTATTAACTTAACATGGATATGGCAATGACTTACGTAATTTGGCTTGAAAGTCGTGAATCTTCATACATGATAGTCTATTTTGTGAAGATTTGTTTTTAAAAATTTGTTGAATTGCAAATTTATCATTTTTACTTGAAACTAGTACACAAAAATTTAAGCTGCACCCATTATCTATTATTTAATTCAATTTAATTATGTGATTTTTTCAGAACTGTGCAAAAATTGTCCGTATGACCATGATTCTATACGAAGGTGAATTTTCTAGGCGATTGCATAGAATCATGGTAGAGCACCTTAGTATGGCATTTTTCTTAATAAATGGCCAAACTATAACACACTTGTAGTTCAGATTTTTATGATTTTTGATAAATATTATTAAACTCATTTAATCAATGACATGTGTCTTAAAGGGCACAACTTTAAGATATTTAGATATTACGCTTGTGATATGATATTTAGGGTTGGAGGGGGAGATAAAACGTAAGGAAAGTTAGAGCCTTGGGATAAAACTGAATAATACTCAACAAAGTGGGACACGAAAAAAAAACTTCATAATGAACCTCTTTGATTTCGTTAATGAAATCGGTGAGAAACACCTCCAATAAAAAAAACATACACTTTATTGGCCTGCAGATTCTGAGATAAATCTGTGAAGCTAAAAGCTACGTGCATTTCGTGCTCCTGGGAAAGGCGACATTTGCCTTGCTCTAGGCGCAAGCTACAACTACGCACTGAAGAATTTGTCCTACGTCCTTACGCGTAACGCCCATGCACAGCCAACGTGGGTATGTGTGGCTCAGCGATGTCGCCCCTGCACTGCATCCGCATTGCAAACAGCGGCCGGCGACGTGGCACAGCTCGCCTCCATGGGTTTGTACGTACAGAACGGGATTCATTCGAGTTACATCCTGAAAACTGGAGGCATCATGCAGGCAGGCATGGAACATAACGGAAAACACATTCCATTGTGATACTGCTGTCGACATACAGAATTGAAAACTAGTCCGTCCTACTGACGCATGCAAATGTTTGTTGAAACCGGAGTAGAGTTCAGGACAAAGGTAAGACGGCGTGACCGGGCTAAGCGTGTGTTTGGTTGCTGGTTTCACAGTGATGGAATGGAACCACTCAGGTTTTGAAGATGGGTATCTCGGATGTCGGATCGTACCGTTTTCAGCGTTTGTTTGCTTCACGGCATATGATGCGGTTGGGACCAGCTTTAGTTAACTTAGAAAGGTAAACATTAATTAAATTAGACTAGTTAACAACAATTAGCTCCACAATGGAGATACAAGGCAGGTGCTCCCGGCGACGGAGCAGACCACGAATGGGGCATCCGCATGCCGCCGCCGCCACAGGTCCTAAGCTCCCGTCGGAGCCGACCACGAGCAGGGATCGCGCATGCCGCCGCAGGTCATAAGGCTCCCGGCGTCAGAGTCGACCACGAACAGGGCACGCGCATGCCGCCGCCGCCGCCGCAGGTCCTAAGCTCCCGTCGTCGGAGCCGACCACGACCGCCGCAGGTCCTAGGCTCCCGGTGCCGGAGCCGACCACGAACGGCTCACGCTCTGCCGCCGCCGTAGGTCCTAGGCTCCCGACGTCGACCACGAACGGGGCATCCGTCGACCGCACCGGGAGGTGCATCTTGCGGTGAGAATGGGCGAGACCACGAACGGCGGCGGCGCATCTTGCGGTGACGACGGCGGCCCAGTGCGAGGAGTGAGAGATGAGAGAGATTAAGGAGGGAAAAGATTAGGAAAACGTGGACCAAACGGTTCGGCCGATTTTGAGGGGGCAAATGATACAGCATTTTAGGGGAATATTCCCTCATGTGGGGTGAACCATCCATACAAGCCACAACCAAACACATGTTTATAGGGGACCATCCCACTCCACTCACCCTTATTCCATCAACCAAACGCACGCTAAGGAAAGACGACCCGACCATGCGCGCGATGGAGCCGAATGGCCAAAAGTATAGTGTGGGTACGTACAGTAGCTTTTGGAAAAAGAAAATGCTCGGATACAAATCATGTACTGTACTGGCCATGCATGCACATGCCATGGGACTGAACGGAGGGAATATCTAGTGCTACCATCTATATAGATGCTACAAATGCTACCACTAGAAAAATCAATTTTTAATATTTCAAAAAATTCTAGAAAAAAGTATGAGTGTTCACAAGATATGTGTCTACATACTCCAAAAATTTCAGGTCCAAATTCAAAAGTAACATTGAGAAAGAAAAAAAAGACAAATCTAGCATGAATAGTGTCATTTTTTCATGCTAGATTTGCCTTATTTGTTTCTCATTACTGGTTTCAAATTTTGACCTGAGATTTTTGGAGGATGTAGATACATATCTTGTGAACACTCACACTTTTTTCTAGAATTTTTTGAAATATTAAAAATTGATTTTTCTAGTGGTAGCATTTGTAGCATCTATATAGGTGGTAGCACTAGATATTCCCTCGGACTGAACGGTCAGACACCCTCGCGGTGGAGCTGAGTTGCCCCCGTGCCAGTACCTGTGGTCGCCTCAGGAGAAGAAGAAAAAGGCGGCGAACAAGGTCCGTCGTCCCGTTTTGTCCCCGGCGGGCATGTCGTCGTTTTCGTATGCCACAACCCTTCGCAGCGCTTGTCTACAGGTGCAGCCTTCGCCGACTGGCACATCCACTATGAACCGTTGGTCCGCCCTGTGCTGCAGTCGACGTGAGACGACGATCCCCTCCGGCGCCTGCGAGAAGAGGGCGACACGAGTCCGGCGGCGGCGCGCCGGGAGAGGGCGGGTCCACCAAATCGCCGAGTCAAACTCGATCGAAGGGAGGTCACACTACTATGAAAACCTTTATAGAAAATATTATAGCGTCGGCGCGTCCAATTATAGATGCGCCGGTGGTACTTATAGCCGGCGCGGCAGTACACGCGCGCGCCGACGCTAGAAAAATACCCCCGGCGCATACAGTACCAGCCGCGCCGGCGCTAAAGTGGAGCCGCCTTCCACCACCCTCCCACCCCTACCCCCGGCGCATCCATCTCATGCGCGCCGGTGCTAAAGGCCCTACCCCCGGCGCACACAGTACCATCCGCGCCGGTGCTAAAGCCTCGGGTACCCACCCCGAAAGGCCAAAATTACCCCGGCGCACCCCCTATCCAGCGCGCCCGCGTTATATGGGTACCACCTCACCGCGCCGTTCGCTCGACCAGCGCGGCCCCACCCTCATCGCACACCACACCACACCGCACCCTCATCGCACAAGTCCTTCAAACCCTAGCCGGACATGTCCCCTCCAACACCGATCCCCTTGGCTCTACAGATCCCCTCGTCCGCCGCCGCGCTCCTCCCCTTTCGTCCATCCGAGCTCCTCCTCCGCCGCCGCGCGCCTGAGCACGGGCACATCCCCCACGAAGCGCGCCCCTTCGGAGGACGTGTCCTTTAGATCTGGTAGGGTGGCGGGACGAGGACGATCTCGACTCCCTTCACCCGCATCAGGTCCACACGCCGCCGAAGGCTTCCCCCTCCGTCCCCACTACCTCCAGTGGCACGTTGGCGTTGAAGGCAGTGTCCGAGCTCCTGTTCGTGGTCGCCCCCACAGCCTTGCCGAGCTCCTGTTCGTGGTCGCCCCCACAGCCTTACCGAGCTCCTGTTCGTGGTCGCCCCCTCCGCCCCCACAGCCTTGCCGAGCTCCTGTTCGTGGTCGCCTGCCCGAGCTGCGGCGGCCGGCATCCACCTCCTCGGGCTGCTGTCGCCGCCCCAACCTGCTGCTGCCGTTGAGGTCTCTATCCTCCTCTTCCTCAATATATTCTTACTTTACTTTTCCCCCATTGAATGTGTACGCACTGGAAAGTACGGATCGATGCACATATTTTTTTTTAGAAAAGGGGAAATACCAGCCTCTGCATCATGATGATGCACACGGCTTTTATATTAAGAAGAAAGTAGCAAAGTATCGTGTATCAAAAGCCAGTTATTACAACTCCAAGATCAGCCATGGTGGCTATCAGAATATATGAACTAAAGGGATAAAAGCATAGGCCCCTAAACATGCTGTAGGCGCCTAGCATGCTGCCACCCACCCCGGCTGAAGATAGCCCGTACGACCGCCATCAACCGAGTACAGCCGGAATCCATAAGTTCCCGTTGTGATGGTGGTAGGAGGAAGGACCATAAATGGATCCAATACGTAGCCTTGTGGACAACCTGCAAAAATGAATAGCTCCAGCGTTGTTAAAAATCATATCATTGCGACAATTCCAAATTGTCCAAAGAAACGCACATGCACCAATACGAATGCGTGCCTTTGTTTTTTTATCCACTCCAACCAACCAGTTACCAAACAAATTAGCAATACTAGATGGTGGTGAAATATTAAAAGTAAAATGAATGAGTCGCCAAATATGCCTCGTAAAAGGACAAGATATAAATAAGTGTTCCACCGTCTCACCATCATGACAGAAAACACACCTATTGCAACCTGTCCAATTACGCCTTATCAGATTATCCTTGGTTAATAAAACTTTGCGGCTCAAAAACCACATGAATATTTTGATCTTGAGGGGTACTTTCAGCTTCCAGAGATATTTGCGAGGGCAAGGACATTGTCTATTCATTTCATCTAAGTACATAGACTTGACTGAGAACCTCCCGGATAGAGTCAAATTCCATCGGAAGGAGTCCTGATCGTCAGATAAAGAAACACCCATAAGACGTTGCACCAAATGCAACCAAGAAGTCCATTTATTTCCGGTTAGTGCCCTCCTAAAATCAATATTCAACGGAGGAGCATTGGCTAAAACATCTGCAACCAAGACATTTTTATGCCTAACGATATTAAAAAGAGATTGGTATTGGGCAGCTAAAGGTTCATCCCCTAGCCATATATCCTCCCAAAATCTAACAGACTGTCCATCACCTACCTGAAAAGAACCTCGCAAAAGAAATCATCTTTCACCTTCATAATCCCTTTCCAAAATGGAGAATCTGAAGGTTTCACCTTAACTTGTGACAAAGTAGTACCACCAAGGTACTTGTTACATAATAACTCTTGCCACACCCCTTCTTCATTTAAAATTTTAGATAACCATTTACTTAATAAGCATTTGTTTTTAATATGAAGGAGCTCAACACCGAGCCCACCTTGATCTTTTGGGCGACATATTATACTCCATTTCGTTAACCGATATTTCTTTTTATGTTGATCACTCTGCCAAAAGAATCGAGAGCGATATTTCGTTAATCGATGCACATATTTGTTTCTCTGTCTATGCAATCATGAAAAAAACACCATTTAAATAGATTTCTTGAATAAAGTTTAATCAAATGATTAATATTACCTGACCCTCTTTCATCTGGTTTTAGAGCAACAAGAACAGTTAAGGATTCTCCGTGAGATGCATCTTGATTACAAATTAAAAATGAAATTATGCAGTGATTTTAGGCAAGCATCAGGTAGTGATTTTTTAGTAGTTTTAGCACTAAATATTGGTTTCACGAATACTCAAGTTTCAGTGTACACTTGCACTAAATGATCAATCTAGCTGTAGTGCAAGTTTCAGTGTACATATAGTAATCTTTCTATTGTACTCCAAGGAAGCATGTAAATGAACATTTCTCTTAAAAAAAATCTCATGATGGAATCCTTGTACAACTTTCTGGGCAGGGACTGCATTGGAGTATTTTTTTTTTCTTTTCTTGTATGGAAATTGTCTCATGAGATATTCTCATACTGGAGTCAGTGAAGCAGGAGGAGGAGGCAGGGGAGCAGCTTGGCGCCAAGGTCCTTTGAAAGAAAAGGAGTAGTGCATGTACCTTGTCGTGTTGAAAGAAAATAACTACTCTAATTCAAAAGTGAAAGAAACGGAGATCATGAAATAAAGACATGCGTTTTATCTGTTATGCCATTTTGCCCTCTGTACCTTCTTATACTTCCATTTGCTTGCCATTTTGAAACTGAAAACAGGACTGGAGCAATTTGCTTGCCATTTTTAAACTGAAATTATTCTTGTACATATCAATCATCAGACAACATAGTTGTTGAGTAACTGTGTAGTAATTCTTGTGCATATCATCATCAGACAACTTTTCTTGTGCATAGTTGTCCCACCCCAATGACAGATTGAGTACATCATCCGTTTTACAGTTCATTTGCTGATTACCTGAAGTTTTTTAATTACAGTTTCACATTATTCATGGGAGTACATCACGGATCATCATTTGCTGATTACCTCAACTTCAGTCCGCGGCGGCGCCATGCCCGAGAGCCCGCCGGTGTCCGCGACGTCTGTGGCGGTGCAGAGCAGCGCAGTGCAGGTGGAGGGTGAATGCTACTCCTCAAGTTCAGTCTGTGCCGGCGCCGGGAGCCTGCAGTGTCCGCGACGGCGTTACAGCGCAGGTGGAGGATGAGCGATGCACCTCAACTTCAGGCTCGCCGTACGCGGCCTCTGCTCGCTGGAATCGCTACTGCTGCAGATCGATTGCGAGCGAGCTGGCCCGGGGATCGATCGCAAGCGAGCGAGCTGAGCAGCGGTGGCTCGGGGAGCTTGCTGCCCGGGCCTCTGGACGGTGGCTCCGATGCCTCTTGGAGGTTTTTTGTTGTGATATTCTGCATAATGGAGGTTTTTTTTTTAATTAGTATTTGAATAAGCCCTGCGTCATCTATTTCAGAACGGAATGTATGGGACGGTTTGTTTTTTTAATCTGAAAAGTCATAGTGCCGGCGCACTTGCCTATGCATGCGCCGGGGATATATTAGGATACTGCTGGCGCACGGGATTTGGTGTGCGCCGGCGCTAAGTCTAGTACCCGGCGCACGGGGTTTGCGGTGCGCCGGCGGTAACTCCATTACCCCCGGCGCACAGGGCGCGCCGGTGCGCCGGTGGCGGAGCCAGAAATTTTTCGGAGGGTGTGCCATGCTCAAAAAAATTTGACAGCAAATGAAACTTTAGTCTTAAAAAAACTTCTTTGTAGGATGTGTGTATTTTCAGGTGAATATACGATATGGTCTCTAATAATTCTCCAGGATTTAGGATGGGCCACGGACCACTTGGCTACCCTCTAGCTCCGCCCATGGCGCCGGCGGTAGCCCTTTTTCTATTAGTGTCAGTCTTCAGTGCAGAGCAGGGCACTGCTCGCTGTCCGCCGAGCGGCGCAACACGTACGCATGCCGGCGCGGCGTGTCTCGCCGGATAGTGGTGCCGTCCGCCGTGTCGATGGTGCCGGCCTGCATGCCGCCGGGCTAGCTAGCTAGCTAGCCTCCCAGGCAGCGGTGCCTGCCAGTTAACGTGTGACTCTTTCTTGCTTGCACGTAGAGGCCGAGTGGCAGAGAGAGTAGAGGACACGCAGGATGCAGGAGGCGACGGCCAGGTGTACAAGCTAGCTAGCTAGCTCCGGCGAGCCAGCTAGTTCGTTGGCGACGAGTTCCATCGGTCGACCGGAGTAGCGGAGCAGGCCGGAACGTGAGCCAGGGGGAGATAACACATCGCAGGGCCGGCCCATACATTTAAGGGGCCCATGGGAAAGATGGCAACCAGGGGCCCTTGCACGCACATACGCAGTATTTAATAAAAAATATGTTGTATTTCAGAAGTAAAGTATGAAACCAAGTACATGATATAGATAGATTATCTCTGAACTCTAAAACTGACAACACAAACTATTCATTTTTATCAAACCATGGATGAAGAGAATATGATAGCAAGGAAACAATATTGTAGTTCCAGAAAGATCTTCCTACGCGTCACAAAATGGGAGACATGGGGCCGTCATTTTTTCGCGAAAACGAATAAGCTTGTAAAAAGGTTGGTGGTTCTATCTTTTGTGTGTAAATTCGGCAGGAAATTAAAATATTTGGAGAATAGTCTATGTCACTATTAAACTTAAATGTCTCAATTACACGCACTGGCACATCTGATTCGGGTAAAGTCAATTGTAGCATTCTAATTTCAAAAAATAGGTCATGCATCTAGTTCAACATCACATCGATGAAACATTTAGAGAAAATGTTCCTACAAACTTAGCACAATTTTTTTGGGTAGTTCAATTTCAAAATATAACTTCAAGTCTTTTGAGTTAAGTTAAAAAAAACTATGTTTTTGAATTTATTTAAGTTCATCGAATCTTCGACCTAGAGATATCTTTGAAACATCGTAGTGTAACCTGCGATCGACGTCGCAACACGGGGCTCGCCAGTGCGTGATGACACGACACGACTCACGACGGCGTACATTATATATCCACTACATTATCAATGTCTCCTGTGATGGTGTGCAGCTGCGGCGGCACTAGCTAGCTAGCTAGCTAGCTAGCTAGCTATAAGTTCGTAACTCAGGCCACGTGAACGGGGGACGGCGCCGTGGAAGAGTCTAAGAAGCTTCCATCCCTGCGCTTGTGCGTTTCTGCGAGTGTATGTATGTGTGCCCGATTATCGTATGTGTGCACAGAGACGTACGTCGCTGTCGATCGCCCTATCTCCTTACCTCGTCGCAGCGGGCAGCAGGTGCACGTCCACGTGAGCCGCACGAGGTTCGATCGTCCCTGTCCCAATGGAAGGATAAAAAGCCATCGGTAGTTTGATCGTATTCCCTCGCGAGAAAGTTAAACAACAAAGTGTTCACGGCTCGCTCGGTCGATTTACATAAATGTTGAAAAATATAGGCACACAATGAGGACGTACAACAATAAAAAAAAGATAATAGTTTTTTTTAGAGGAAAGGCTCACACGACACTACGTCACGTCCTTGAATTGGAGGCACTTTTTTTAAGGCAAATTTAAAAACTGCCTCTGATGTTTACTTTTGGAGGCACTTTTACAAGTAATGCCTCAAATTATTTAGTATTTTATGGCAATTTAGAAATAGTGCCTCAAAAAGTTTTTATTTAGTGGCACTAATCAAAAGTGACTCTAAATGAATATTATCTTAGACATCTAAAAGTGCCTCAAATAGTAATCATTAGAGGCACTTTTGATTAGTGCCTCCAATAACTATCATTTAGAGGCACTAATAAAAAGTGCCTCAAATGATTACCATTTGAGGCACTTTTAGATGACTCAAATAGTATTCATTTAGAGGCATTTTTGAATAGTGCCTCTAATAACTATCATTTACAGCACTAATTAAAAGTGCCTCAAATGGTTACTATTTGAGTCACTTTTAGATGTGCCTCTAAATGAATAGTGCCTCTAAATGAAAAAAAATATCAATCCAGTAAAGCTCTTAATTACAGACTTGCTAACCAACTGTCGACTGATTTTAAATTTTAAAATATATTATATCAACTTAGGATCTGGAATACATCGGTACTCAACAGAAAACAGTAAGTATATGTACTGATTTAACAGAGTCTAAAACAGTTTTAAAACACCGCTAGAACTACTATTATAATGCTAAACTAGATTGCTGATAAACTGAACTAGTGAAGCAATTAGGTAAATAACAATTAAATAAACGGCGAGGCGATGCTGGTGCCGTGATACCCTGCCGCATGCACATGGCCATGTGAAGAGTCAGCCTAGTCAATTGAAGAGATAAGGAGAGGACCAGGGAAATAAATCCCAAACCGCTCAATCCCCAAATCCTCACGATGCAACACAGGCAGAGAACATGGCCATGGCTGGCCGGCCGGATCACCAGCGACGTCCGCCGCGCTCGTCCTCGTCAGAGGATCCGCCAGGGAGCTGCGTCCCGGGCGCGACGCCGTTCGCGAGTCCCAGCGCGGCCGGGCTCCACGAGCCACCGCGGCTGCTCGTTCCCCGGAGGCAGGGCAGCCACCACAGGGGCGACAGGTTCCCCGCACATCCACGCGGCGACGCGCCGCCTCCCCCTGGCGGCGCCTGCCTGGGCCCGATCCCTAGGCCTCCCGCGCAGGCGCCCCGTCCGCTACGCGTCGCTGCGCCTGCGCGTGTCCGCGGCGGCGGAGGCCACCACGTCGGCGAAGGAGGGGGCCGAGGAGCTCGGGGTCGAGGAGATGGCGTCCCGGACGACGCGGAGGTACTACATGCTCGGGGGCAAGGGAGGCGTCGGGAAGACGAGCTGCGCAGCGTCGCTGGCCGTGATCCGCCGCTACGGCGACGGCCCCGCGGCGCACCCGGTCAACCTCATCGACTCCCCCAGCCACATCGACTTCTGCTCCGAGGTCTCCTCCGCCGCGCGCCTCTCCGACTCGGCGCTCATCCTCGTCGACGCCGTCAAGGGCGTCCACATCCAGACACACGCCGTGCTGCGCCTGGCCTTCCTCGAGCGCCTCCGCCCCTGCCTTGTCCTCAACAAGCTCGACCACCTCACCACCGAGCTCCACGTCTCACCCCCGCCGAGGCCTACCTGCGCCTGTGCCGCATCCTCTCCGACATCAACTCCATCTACTCTGCGCTGCGCTCGCACTCCTACTTCTCCGTCCTCGCCTCCCTCGAGGACCAGCCCTCCTCCAGCAACATATCCTCGCAGGATGATCTCCCCGAGGATGCCGATTACCCTGGCCCTCCGTAAGTATGCGTCCTCATCCTTGCCCTCCTTCACTACTTGAACTGCGATTTAGGGATAGCTGGTTGCTCACCAGGTGTTTCTGCTATTGCCTACCTGAGAGGCGCGTGCGGCTAAATGCCTTTTCTAGGATTAAGCTATGCTTAACTATAAATGAAGTGAAGTGTATTGTATCTTGCTTTTATAAGGGGGATTATTCACTCAGAGAAAGGAGTTCTAGTTCTGAACTCTTGTCTTTGACTTGGCTGCTTGACTGTTATGCTTATGGCTAATTAGCTTGCTTGGAAGAATTAGCATTAACATGCTCCTGAGTTACAATTGCTTGTTTGCTCAAGTTCTGAAGCTACAGCTAAATGTACGCCTGTTTCAAACAGGTCTGGATACAGCTGCATTGTAGAACAAAAAGGGATCCTGGATGGTGCACGTTTTCTAGTTTGTAGAAAAGAAACTTGAATAGGAATTGGAAACAAACAATGAGAATTATAGTTGCAAGCGTGCAACTCATGACGAAATATAGTAGTATTGTGTTTTTCATCTTCCAAAGAACATGGAGAGTAGAACATCACGTTTGGTCTGTCATAGAACACAAGTTTGTGTATTTGATTGGTTGTATGCCAGCATCGGTCTTGTGCAATTGGTCGCATCATGTACTCGTAGGCCACACTTGAGTTGTCAATTAGTGCAAGAGTCATCATTATTTTACGCTTTAAGCTTCATCAACCGACTACTATTTTCTTCTGCAACAAGATCAACTGACTACTCTCATTCTTAGGTTTAGATCTATCCTCAAGTTTATGGAGATCGACGACCGGTGGCTTATGGTGGTGGTTCAGCACACACTCGCTCGCTAGCTGACCTCGAGTTCTAGAAGCAGTAGCTTGTGTCCAAGGACCATGCCACCAAGGTAACTAGACCCTGCTCCTTCCTCTGTTGCTCTTGCATCTCACAGAGAGATAGAGATAGAGATAGATAAAGCGATGATGATGAGAAGGAGTGTAACCTCAAAGCGTCGTGGCCGCCTCGATGACCCCGGTGTCTCCTTCGCTGGTTCCCCTCCCGGTCTGGTGGTGCGCGGGTGATCTGGTCCTCCTTCTCCTGAAGCTGCTGCTGTGCCGCTGTCACCGACGGGATGGTGACGCACGGCTGCACGACTTCCTCGCCTGCCTCCTCTACTACGCCTCCTTAGTTTCAGAGATGAATTTTAGATGATTCACTCATATTTATGGTGTTGTGGATGATTTCCACAACTACTTGGTATATTTGATCTGTGGTGGTAATTAATTGATTGCTTTGCTTAATCTGTAGTGCATAAAGATCATATGATACCATGCTTAGAATACAGTGTATGATTTGTTTATATATTCTTTTTTTTTCTTGTGATAAGATAATATGTTTTTATCATCAATAAGTGTATATGTGTTGTGCCTACCGATAGGTTCCTGCAACTTGTTATTATATGTTTAATTAAGATGGAACTTGTGGGGTAAATACTGTAGTAATTCCTATATGTTTTTCTGGACAGATTTTACTTGCTGCTCTTAATTTACTTATGTTGTTTTATGAGTTCTTGATGATTTGCTAGCATCCAAACATGCCAGATTTATTTCCTAAGATAATATGCATGATTGAGTATATGTTTAGGTGTTATGTATTCGATTTTAGCGAGCTATAGTTTCTGGACAGATTTAGGTGTTGTTCAGCAACATATGAACTAGTTTGTTGTTTATATGATATATGCAATTGATGGGATTAGTGTTAAGATTAGTTCCATGTGTGATGTTGATCACTTGTGCTTATTTGCGTGCTTGTGCTTAAAATTATTCAAATTTAAGAGATGTTGATTCAGACTTTCGTGGTCATGTCGACCGCTTCACCAGTAAATGTCGAGATGAGGTAATGGTGCGTGCTTTATGCATGCAAAGTAATCTGTAAACAAGATAATCAGTCTTGTTACCAAACTGTCTTTTCATAACACCAAAGCTTTTGAATTCAAGTGGCTTTACATGGCATCCAATTGCCTTATGTATGCAAAAAAAAATGTTGACAAGATTGATTAAGTCTTGCTTCCAAACTACTGTTTAAGTAACACAAATCTTTTGAATAGTGATGATGATCATGTGGGCTTGATCTTCTGATTAGTTTTTCTTCAGTACCAGATGCAGTAGCAAATGCTTGCTGCTTGTTCATCTCTTTTATACATAGTGTATGTACTATCTGCTCTAGTGTAATTTCTTTGGTAGCATCTGTATATCTTTTGCAGTTCTCATGTTTGTATGAGCCATTTGTATATCTTCGTAGTACTTGTCCTTTTAATTTATTATCTTCAGGTTCTCCATCATTCTCTAGCATCACCATGGTGGCTGAGGTAGAGGCGGAGCATACCCTCATCAGTGACGTCGAGGAAGCTTCTTATGATTATTACAGTTATGATTGTTCATTTGTCTTTCTGAGAATTTGATAAGAGTTATTATTGTTACAGTTATGAGAGCACAGGTTGCTACAATGTTCATTTGTCATGCTAGATAGTAATTGTGAAAATTTGTCATGCAAGATTGTTCAACCTGAATTTATATGCGTTTATTGTGCATTTATCTGCCTGTAATGTCAGCTTATATTGTGTAATTATATGCCTTAAAGTGCCTCCAACTACAAATGGAGGCACTATCCAATAGTGCCTCCAATTGCAAATGGAGGCACTATTGGATAGTGCCTACATTTGTAATTGGAGGCACTATTAAAAAATGCCTCCAATTGCATATGGTGACACTATCCAATAGTGCCTCAAATTACAATTGGTGGCACTAATGAAAGTGTTGGTAATTATAAATGGAGGCACTATTGTAACTGATGGGAATTACAAATTGAGGCACTATCCAAAAGTGCCTCAAAATACAATTCTCTACACGATCAAATCCAACACATTGAAAAGTGCCTCCAAAACTATTTAGAGGCAGTTTTAGAAGAATTTGAGTCACTTTCAACTGCCTCTAATTTTAGGATGTGATGTAGTGCGAGCCCTGCTTTTATAAAGCAAACGAGTTCATACAGAAATTAAAAAGCAGTCAGAAGTCAAGCTGCTGCTGAAAGGGAAGAAAAAAATAGATAATAGTTTGTCAGCAGTGCTCCCACAAATCACAATTATTGAACCTTGAAAACAAATACTCCCATCCGTCTCAAAAAAGATGTAATTTCTTTGTTAAAAATGGAGTGTATCTAGACACTATTTAGCGTCTAGATACATTCAAATTTAGACAAAGAAATGACATTTTTTTTGGGACAGAGGTAGTACTAGCCAAATGTTACTTCATATCTCTCTCCACCACATCTTACCACACAACTCTCTGAAACAAAAAGGAAACCACACTATCATACCCTCGGGGGCGTTAATCAGAGTGCTCCTACTCTCCGTTCTTACCGTTAGCGAGGAAAGAGGGGACATATTGGTTAACAAAAATGGAAGCAGCCCAATAAGACTCAATTTCAGTACAAATACAACTTTGAATGGTTTCTGTTTTTTCCTTTTCATTTTTTATTTTGTATTTCTCTTTATATCTTTTCCTTTTATTTTAATTTATTTCTTGCTTTTAAAATTAATTATACCTTTTTTATTTATACATGCATATTTTGAGATTTTTTTCATGCATATTAAATTTAGATGTCCCCCTACTCATGATAGTTGCTTATATATAACCAGATAAACGATGAAATGAAAATAATGAAAAAATGAGAATCATCTATCTCGGATAATGAAGAATAAAAATAAGTAAAGATATATAGTAAGCTTTTAAGTAAATAAAATATTAAGTTTAAAGATAAATATATAAACAGACAATTGTTCATGTTTATTTTTCACGAAACCAATGGCCATGGACTTTAGGGAAAATATTTACTTATACCAGAATAAACATTCATGGTAACCATATGAAATGTTTGCTTTTTTATCTTTATTCTTACTAAAAAAGGTTTGTAGTTGGTGATGAGTTCACCTCCCCTACCTTACTACTATAATATATGTGGGGCCACTAGCTTAAAAAGAGTCAAATAAAAATACATCTGTCCTCATAAGTGGGACTGTACTCATGCAGAAGACACAAAAAATGCATTGTTGCATTCATATATATTATTGTATTGCAAAAATTCACAAAATTAGAATTGCACTCTTACTCTAATTGGGACCAACATTCTTGCAATTGGCACAAATAAACAATAAGATCAGTGACACTCTAACTTACAAGCCTACTTTAGATTTTAGGTTGCTCCCCGGACCCTTGCCTTATATTATTTTTTCGTAGTTCCATAAATATCTGTGTATTTTGAATAAAATATTCATATCTATAAAAGATATATTTTGCTAGTTTAGAAGATTTTTTATGTATGCCATAAAAGTACTTATGTCTCAAATGCGCAAAACGTATGAAAAAAACTTTGTTGATCGATATTTTCTTATTAAACTCGTTGGAGCTTTATTAATTAATTATACCGTTTGCGGGGATAAAGGTTAGATCATGTGGTGGATGTAGGGAGGACCTAGAGAACTGTTGATTAGGGTGCATGGTGGTGCCGTGGTCATCACAAAACATTTTTAGGGGTAACACATATGGTAAAAAAAGTTGTTATTTTATAAAGAATAAGATAGCCGGTGTCCTGTGCAACCCTTGGTTGCACTTGGATCCGCCCTTGGGTGGAAAGGAGTCACAAATTACATCGTGCACCTAGAGCTAATGCAGTGCAAACAAGATTACGGCTCCCGGTATTGAAATTCCTTCTTTCATGGATGAATACTACTCGATCTAATTCAGCTGATCTAGCACTGATTTCGTCCACACGATAGTGCCATATAGGCGCCTTGAAATCCCTGTTTGGTATAATTTTGCCTCGGAGAGCTACAATTGGCTTAAGCTTAGAAGAGATTGTAACCCCGCGTTTTAATTCAGCCCAGACGAACAATCAATGCATCGTCTTGGGCCATCTGTCTAGATTATGCACCGTGGTAGCCCACAGGCCTTTGCAAAGAATGGACCAACGTGCCACGCATGGCTTTGTACAGCTCGATCTGATTTCATTCAAGTCGCGGGCATCATGGAAATTCAAGGAACCATGCATGCAGGCATATATTGGACCGAGATGAAAATCAAATTTGATCCTGATGCTTTTTTATTTACTACTTGAATTTGATCCTGATGCTGGCCAGACGCGAAACTGTACCACGAGAAAAATATTCTTGAAACATGCATGACGGCTCATGAAAAAACGTAACACACGGCATGACTGGGGATGCGCCGAACATCCACCGAAGTGGAACGAGCGAGCTCTAGTCCCTCTCCGGCGAGGCTCGGTAACGAGGTGATATGAGCCCGGCGGCGGCACCCGGAGCGGGTCCACGGCGACACGCGGCCGTCCACCAGCCGGCTATTCCGCCGCCGCGCTAGCGCATTAATTTTGAGCCCACCAAATACCGGAGTCAAGCTCGAACAGAGGTCCAGTCTGGTGTACTACATGCATCACATGCACGCAGGTGCGGGAAGGCGACGTACGGCCAGGTGACGAGTTTTGTCAGCCGCGCGCGCGGCCACGTGAACGGGGGGCGCCGTCGTGAACCTAAGAGAAAAGGTTTGCACCTACGCCGACGGGCAACCACCCACGCACGTCAAGAGAATGCGCCCTTTCATGGCCGAAGCGTCGGGAGGCTGGTCGCGTCACCATCGAAAGAAATGCTTGGTGCACTACGGGAAAACGTCAACACGCCGACGGCCTTTTTATACGCCGACGGCCAAATGTCGGGGCCGTCGGCGTACAATGGAAACCGAGAAAGCCGACGGACGGCCCGTCGGCGTAATAAACCCCGTCGGCGTAGACTTACATACGCCGACGGCCGCCGTCGGCGTCAATTACACCGTCGGCGAAAGAGGCCCCACTAACGGCCGCCCAAACGATTAGGAAACGGCCGTCTTCCCTGTGGAGCTACGCCGACGGTTATGCCGTCGGCGTATTTGTAACATAGACGCCGACGGCATAACCGTCGGCGTATATGTATTTTTTTTTAGTTTTACTTATTTCTTTATTTACCTTCATTTATTTCTGTATATAATATTTATGTATAAATTGGGTCTGTAATTTATGTATTAATTGGGTCTATAATTCCCGTCCCTATTTCTGTATCCCACCCGCATAAAATAACGGTTTGATTCTTCCGGAACCCGCATGAACTTAGCGTTTGAACAGTTCGATCTCGAGAAAGAGGAACAACATATGAAGAAAATATAGGTGGGCACACACACACAACATTCAGCTATCAGAATCATTCCCGGCACTTGCCTTTTCTGATGGATGGGCTGCCAAAGAGAACCGGAGAGACCAAACATACAATCCCGGAGAGACCAAACATAAAATAACGATTCCATATTTGTGTGATTATGCTCTTCAGCTACTTTCTTTGTCCAATCAGGTGCGATCGACATCGTATAACCAGAAGAGGCACTGAGAGAACAGAAGAGATGTGAAAAAAGAAGATGATGGAATGAAGACACTTGCCACAACTCAAGTCAAGAGAATGAATCAGATAAACTAGGAAAAGCTAGGGTTTTCTCTGGAGTTGCAAGAGTTCAGCTCCTCCAGGTGGAAACTCCCATTCCGGATGGAACCGATGGGATCATGTGATGACATGTGCCCAAATTGGGTTCCTTATGTGTTCACATGTCCCACCATGTGAACATAAAAGGCAAGAAGAAGAAACACTAGAAGAACAGAAGCGTCGTGAAAAGGAAGAAGCTGAGACGAGGAAACAACATAAAATAACGTTCCCAGTTTCGGTGCGATTATGCTCTTCAGCTACTTTCTTATGCTTCTTTGTCCAATCAGGTGCGATCGATGTCGTATAACCAGAAGAGGCACTGAGAGAACAGAAGAGATGTGAAAAAAAAGATGATGGAATGAAGACACTTGCCACAACTCAAGTCAAGAGAATGAATCAGATAAACTAGGAAAAGCTAGGGTTTTCTCTGGAGTTGCAAGAGTTCAGCTCCTCCAGGTGGAAACTCCCATTCCGGATGGAACCGATGGGATCATGTGATGACATGTGCCCAAATTGGGTTCCTTATGTGTTCACATGTCCCACCATGTGAACATAAAAGGCAAGAAGAAGAAACACTAGAAGAACAGAAGCGTCGTGAAAAGGAAGAAGCTGAGACGAGGAAACAACATAAAATAACGTTCCCAGTTTCGGTGCGATTATGCTCTTCAGCTACTTTCTTATGCTTCTTTGTCCAATCAGGTGCGATCGATGTCGTATAACCAGAAGAGGCACTGAGAGAACAGAAGAGATGTGAAAAAAGAAGATGATGGAATGAAGACACTTGCCACAACTCAAGTCAAGAGAATGAATCAGATAAACTAGGAAAAGCTAGGGTTTTCTCTGGAGTTGCAAGAGTTCAGCTCCTCCAGGTGGAAACTCCCATTCCGGATGGAACCGATGGGATCATGTGATGACATGTGCCCAAATTGGGTTCCTTATGTGTTCACATGTCCCACCATGTGAACATAAAAGGCAAGAAGAAGAAACACTAGAAGAACAGAAGCGTCGTGAAAAGGAAGAAGCTGAGACGAGGAAACAACATAAAATAACGTTCCAGTTTCGGTGCGATTATGCTCTTCAGCTACTTTCTTATGCTTCTTGTCCAATCAGGTGCGATCGATGTCGTATAACCAGAAGAGGCACTGAGAGAACAGAAGAGATGTGAAAAAAGAAGATGATGGAATGAAGACACTTGCCACAACTCAAGTCAAGAGAATGAATCAGATAAACTAGGAAAAGCTAGGGTTTTCTCTGGAGTTGCAAGAGTTCAGCTCCTCCAGGTGGAAACTCCCATTCCGGATGGAACCGATGGGATCATGTGATGACATGTGCCCAAATTGGGTTCCTTATGTGTTCACATGTCCCACCATGTGAACATAAAAGGCAAGAAGAAGAAACACTAGAAGAACAGAAGCGTCGTGAAAAGGAAGAAGCTGAGACGAGGAAACAACATAAAATAACGTTCCCAGTTTCGGTGCGATTATGCTCTTCAGCTACTTTCTTATGCTTCTTTGTCCAATCAGGTGCGATCGATGTCGTATAACCAGAAGAGGCACTGAGAGAACAGAAGAGATGTGAAAAAAGAAGATGATGGAATGAAGACACTTGCCACAACTCAAGTCAAGAGAATGAATCAGATAAACTAGGAAAAGCTAGGGTTTTCTCTGGAGTTGCAAGAGTTCAGCTCCTCCAGGTGGAAACTCCCATTCCGGATGGAACCGATGGGATCATGTGATGACATGTGCCCAAATTGGGTTCCTTATGTGTTCACATGTCCCACCATGTGAACATAAAAGGCAAGAAGAAGAAACACTAGAAGAACAGAAGCGTCGTGAAAAGGAAGAAGCTGAGACGAGGAAACAACATAAAATAACGTTCCCAGTTTCGGTGCGATTATGCTCTTCAGCTACTTTCTTATGCTTCTTTGTCCAATCAGGTGCGATCGATGTCGTATAACCAGAAGAGGCACTGAGAGAACAGAAGAGATGTGAAAAAAGAAGATGATGGAATGAAGACACTTGCCACAACTCAAGTCAAGAGAATGAATCAGATAAACTAGGAAAAGCTAGGGTTTTCTCTGGAGTTGCAAGAGTTCAGCTCCTCCAGGTGGAAACTCCCATTCCGGATGGAACCGATGGGATCATGTGATGACATGTGCCCAAATTGGGTTCCTTATGTGTTCACATGTCCCACCATGTGAACATAAAAGGCAAGAAGAAGAAACACTAGAAGAACAGAAGCGTCGTGAAAAGGAAGAAGCTGAGACGAGGAAACAACATAAAATAACGTTCCCAGTTTCGGTGCGATTATGCTCTTCAGCTACTTTCTTATGCTTCTTTGTCCAATCAGGTGCGATCGATGTCGTATAACCAGAAGAGGCACTGAGAGAACAGAAGAGATGTGAAAAAAGAAGATGATGGAATGAAGACACTTGCCACAACTCAAGTCAAGAGAATGAATCAGATAAACTAGGAAAAGCTAGGGTTTTCTCTGGAGTTGCAAGAGTTCAGCTCCTCCAGGTGGAAACTCCCATTCCGGATGGAACCGATGGGATCATGTGATGACATGTGCCCAAATTGGGTTCCTTATGTGTTCACATGTCCCACCATGTGAACATAAAAGGCAAGAAGAAGAAACACTAGAAGAACAGAAGCGTCGTGAAAAGGAAGAAGCTGAGACGAGGAAACAACATAAAATAACGTTCCCAGTTTCGGTGCGATTATGCTCTTCAGCTACTTTCTTATGCTTCTTTGTCCAATCAGGTGCGATCGATGTCGTATAACCAGAAGAGGCACTGAGAGAACAGAAGAGATGTGAAAAAAGAAGATGATGGAATGAAGACACTTGCCACAACTCAAGTCAAGAGAATGAATCAGATAAACTAGGAAAAGCTAGGGTTTTCTCTGGAGTTGCAAGAGTTCAGCTCCTCCAGGTGGAAACTCCCATTCCGGATGGAACCGATGGGATCATGTGATGACATGTGCCCAAATTGGGTTCCTTATGTGTTCACATGTCCCACCATGTGAACATAAAAGGCAAGAAGAAGAAACACTAGAAGAACAGAAGCGTCGTGAAAAGGAAGAAGCTGAGACGAGGAAACAACATAAAATAACGTTCCCAGTTTCGGTGCGATTATGCTCTTCAGCTACTTTCTTATGCTTCTTTGTCCAATCAGGTGCGATCGATGTCGTATAACCAGAAGAGGCACTGAGAGAACAGAAGAGATGTGAAAAAAGAAGATGATGGAATGAAGACACTTGCCACAACTCAAGTCAAGAGAATGAATCAGATAAACTAGGAAAAGCTAGGGTTTTCTCTGGAGTTGCAAGAGTTCAGCTCCTCCAGGTGGAAACTCCCATTCCGGATGGAACCGATGGGATCATGTGATGACATGTGCCCAAATTGGGTTCCTTATGTGTTCACATGTCCCACCATGTGAACATAAAAGGCAAGAAGAAGAAACACTAGAAGAACAGAAGCGTCGTGAAAAGGAAGAAGCTGAGACGAGGAAACAACATAAAATAACGTTCCCAGTTTCGGTGCGATTATGCTCTTCAGCTACTTTCTTATGCTTCTTTGTCCAATCAGGTGCGATCGATGTCGTATAACCAGAAGAGGCACTGAGAGAACAGAAGAGATGTGAAAAAAGAAGATGATGGAATGAAGACACTTGCCACAACTCAAGTCAAGAGAATGAATCAGATAAACTAGGAAAAGCTAGGGTTTTCTCTGGAGTTGCAAGAGTTCAGCTCCTCCAGGTGGAAACTCCCATTCCGGATGGAACCGATGGGATCATGTGATGACATGTGCCCAAATTGGGTTCCTTATGTGTTCACATGTCCCACCATGTGAACATAAAAGGCAAGAAGAAGAAACACTAGAAGAACAGAAGCGTCGTGAAAAGGAAGAAGCTGAGACGAGGAAACAACATAAAATAACGTTCCCAGTTTCGGTGCGATTATGCTCTTCAGCTACTTTCTTATGCTTCTTTGTCCAATCAGGTGCGATCGATGTCGTATAACCAGAAGAGGCACTGAGAGAACAGAAGAGATGTGAAAAAAAAGATGATGGAATGAAGACACTTGCCACAACTCAAGTCAAGAGAATGAATCAGATAAACTAGGAAAAGCTAGGGTTTTCTCTGGAGTTGCAAGAGTTCAGCTCCTCCAGGTGGAAACTCCCATTCCGGATGGAACCGATGGGATCATGTGATGACATGTGCCCAAATTGGGTTCCTTATGTGTTCACATGTCCCACCATGTGAACATAAAAGGCAAGAAGAAGAAACACTAGAAGAACAGAAGCGTCGTGAAAAGGAAGAAGCTGAGACGAGGAAACAACATAAAATAACGTTCCCAGTTTCGGTGCGATTATGCTCTTCAGCTACTTTCTTATGCTTCTTTGTCCAATCAGGTGCGATCGATGTCGTATAACCAGAAGAGGCACTGAGAGAACAGAAGAGATGTGAAAAAAGAAGATGATGGAATGAAGACACTTGCCACAACTCAAGTCAAGAGAATGAATCAGATAAACTAGGAAAAGCTAGGGTTTTCTCTGGAGTTGCAAGAGTTCAGCTCCTCCAGGTGGAAACTCCCATTCCGGATGGAACCGATGGGATCATGTGATGACATGTGCCCAAATTGGGTTCCTTATGTGTTCACATGTCCCACCATGTGAACATAAAAGGCAAGAAGAAGAAACACTAGAAGAACAGAAGCGTCGTGAAAAGGAAGAAGCTGAGACGAGGAAACAACATAAAATAACGTTCCCAGTTTCGGTGCGATTATGCTCTTCAGCTACTTTCTTATGCTTCTTTGTCCAATCAGGTGCGATCGATGTCGTATAACCAGAAGAGGCACTGAGAGAACAGAAGAGATGTGAAAAAAGAAGATGATGGAATGAAGACACTTGCCACAACTCAAGTCAAGAGAATGAATCAGATAAACTAGGAAAAGCTAGGGTTTTCTCTGGAGTTGCAAGAGTTCAGCTCCTCCAGGTGGAAACTCCCATTCCGGATGGAACCGATGGGATCATGTGATGACATGTGCCCAAATTGGGTTCCTTATGTGTTCACATGTCCCACCATGTGAACATAAAAGGCAAGAAGAAGAAACACTAGAAGAACAGAAGCGTCGTGAAAAGGAAGAAGCTGAGACGAGGAAACAACATAAAATAACGTTCCCAGTTTCGGTGCGATTATGCTCTTCAGCTACTTTCTTATGCTTCTTTGTCCAATCAGGTGCGATCGATGTCGTATAACCAGAAGAGGCACTGAGAGAACAGAAGAGATGTGAAAAAAGAAGATGATGGAATGAAGACACTTGCCACAACTCAAGTCAAGAGAATGAATCAGATAAACTAGGAAAAGCTAGGGTTTTCTCTGGAGTTGCAAGAGTTCAGCTCCTCCAGGTGGAAACTCCCATTCCGGATGGAACCGATGGGATCATGTGATGACATGTGCCCAAATTGGGTTCCTTATGTGTTCACATGTCCCACCATGTGAACATAAAAGGCAAGAAGAAGAAACACTAGAAGAACAGAAGCGTCGTGAAAAGGAAGAAGCTGAGACGAGGAAACAACATAAAATAACGTTCCCAGTTTCGGTGCGATTATGCTCTTCAGCTACTTTCTTATGCTTCTTTGTCCAATCAGGTGCGATCGATGTCGTATAACCAGAAGAGGCACTGAGAGAACAGAAGAGATGTGAAAAAAGAAGATGATGGAATGAAGACACTTGCCACAACTCAAGTCAAGAGAATGAATCAGATAAACTAGGAAAAGCTAGGGTTTTCTCTGGAGTTGCAAGAGTTCAGCTCCTCCAGGTGGAAACTCCCATTCCGGATGGAACCGATGGGATCATGTGATGACATGTGCCCAAATTGGGTTCCTTATGTGTTCACATGTCCCACCATGTGAACATAAAAGGCAAGAAGAAGAAACACTAGAAGAACAGAAGCGTCGTGAAAAGGAAGAAGCTGAGACGAGGAAACAACATAAAATAACGTTCCCAGTTTCGGTGCGATTATGCTCTTCAGCTACTTTCTTATGCTTCTTTGTCCAATCAGGTGCGATCGATGTCGTATAACCAGAAGAGGCACTGAGAGAACAGAAGAGATGTGAAAAAAGAAGATGATGGAATGAAGACACTTGCCACAACTCAAGTCAAGAGAATGAATCAGATAAACTAGGAAAAGCTAGGGTTTTCTCTGGAGTTGCAAGAGTTCAGCTCCTCCAGGTGGAAACTCCCATTCCGGATGGAACCGATGGGATCATGTGATGACATGTGCCCAAATTGGGTTCCTTATGTGTTCACATGTCCCACCATGTGAACATAAAAGGCAAGAAGAAGAAACACTAGAAGAACAGAAGCGTCGTGAAAAGGAAGAAGCTGAGACGAGGAAACAACATAAAATAACGTTCCCAGTTTCGGTGCGATTATGCTCTTCAGCTACTTTCTTATGCTTCTTTGTCCAATCAGGTGCGATCGATGTCGTATAACCAGAAGAGGCACTGAGAGAACAGAAGAGATGTGAAAAAAGAAGATGATGGAATGAAGACACTTGCCACAACTCAAGTCAAGAGAATGAATCAGATAAACTAGGAAAAGCTAGGGTTTTCTCGAGAGTTGCAAGAGTTGGGCTATATGTGTGTTTTCATTGTACCTAGTGACTAACCTAACCCAACCAAGTAAAAATATCCACTTAGCTACCCACTTTCGACGCCCATACCGTCGTAGACGGAAAAGCTAGGGTTTTCTCCAGCGGGTCTAGGGTTTCACCGGAGAGGGGCTCCGGAGCGTCGGAACCCCACCAAAAGCTAGGGGTGCCATATACATGTGTACAAGTGTGTTTTGGGTTGTAGATGGAAAAGCTATGGTTTTCTTCACCGGATCTAGGGTTTCGCCGGAGAGGGGGCTCGGAGCGTCGGAACCCGACCAATTTTTTAGAATATTTTTGTTGGTTTGGAATAGTTAATAGTATAGTTTTGTAGTACAACTAAAATTATGATTAACATTTTTTGAAAAAATCGCAAGTACAAAAAAAAACTATACGCCGACGGCAATACCGTCGGCGTATAGGTTTAAAAAAAGAGGTTAGGCCGACGGCATTGCCGTCGGCGTATCGTGCAACCCTAATTAATGGGTTCACCTGGTCGGGAGATGCGCATCCGACCAAAATCGAAATAACTCCCGCGCCGTCGCTCCTAGCTCCTCCCCGCGCCGCCGCCGTCGCTCCTCCCTCCGGCCGCCGCCATCGTCCTCCCTCCGGCCGCGCCGTCGCTCCTCCCTTCGTGCGCTGCAGCTAGCTCCTTCCCGCGCCGCGCTCCTCCCCGGCCGCCCTCTCTCCCTCCCCGCGCCGCCGCTCTCCCGGCCGCCCCTCCGCGTCGCCGCTCTTCCCGGCCGCCCTCCCTCTCCCCTCCCGCGCCGCCGCCCCTCCCTCTCCCCTCCCTCCCCGCCTCCGCCCCTTCCTCCCTACCTCCCTCCCCGATGCCCCTCCTTCCCTACCTCATCCCGGACCGCCCTCCCCTCTCCCCTCCCACACGGCCGCCCCTCCCTCCCCTGCTCTCCGGCCGCCGCTGCTCGCGCCCCTGGTCTCCGGCCGCCGCCTCCTCCCCTGCTCGCCGTCCCTCCCTCTCCTGCACCTCCACGGACGAGGTATGCATTTTCTTTTTTTTTCATTTTATACAATATTTGTGTTTTAGGAAGTATCAAATTAAGTAGCAAATTAAGTAGCAAATTTAGTTAGCAATTAAGTAGCAAATTTAGTTAGCAAATTTAGTTAGCATAGGTACGCCGTCGGTGAGGTGAGTGTGGCGACGGTGGTGAGGTGAGTGTGGCGAGGGCGGTGGTTGAGGTGAGTGTGGCGGCGGTGGTGGAACTTCCCGTCGGTGAGGTGAGTGTGGCGGCATCGGAGAGGTGAGTGGCCGCCGGTGAGGTGAGTGTGGCGGCATCGGTGAGATAAGGGGGTGTCGGTGGGTGCTGGCAAATTTAAATGCAAAATATTTTATATGTGGGTCCTTCCATATATAGTGTGCTAATGTTTATTGTTGTGCGTTTCAGACAACGTAGCTTCCCGCCAGCCAGCACCGTCGGTCCCGCGTGTCGTTGCGGGGCTTCTTCTCCAGCTGAGGAGCGACCGCCTCGGTGCCCCTGTTTCGTCGCCCCGCTTTCGGAGCACGTCCTCGACCTTCTCCGGCCACCGATCACACATCGAGGGTATAAATCTTTCGCCCCTCTTGTTGCATAGGTTTATTTTTGTCTAGATCACCAAGTCAGTCGCGTAACCCGAGTCAGATCCCATCCGGAAGAGATACAAATTTATAAATATGCATGATTGTCCATCTTTGCATATTTATAACCGTACCTCTTCCGGATTGTCCACGTTTTGGACAACCCGAGTATGTGTAGATCGAGTCGTGTTCCGTGTTCTACCCCTTCCTGAGACGGATTTCGGCATCACCTCCCCGTTGTTCTTCGGATGCACACCCTCTCGGCTTGACAAGCTCGAGACGTGTATTCTGAAGAACAGCGGGGAGGTGCTGCCGAAATTCCGTCTCGGGTCGGGGTAGAACATGGAACACGACTCGATCTACACATACTCGGGTGGGATAGGCCTTCCTATTAGAAGCTTAGGTGAACCTTCGCATGTTCTAAAAGATAAAATTTGGCCGTAATAAATTGGTGACATTGAATAAATTTACGGTGACATTGCATGCATTTAATTTCATGTTATTATTATTTGGCTCATAATAAAGCAGAGGTTTGGCTCATAGTAAAGCAGAGGATGACTGATAATGGGTGGATGTACAGTGGCCGAACTAGTGCGCTTGACAGAACAGACGAGTGGGTAGGGAAGACCAATTTGTTAGTGAAGGAGTTAGCGCGTGGTTCAAAGTCAGGCATTCGTCCAAACTGCCCTTGCGCTTGTTGCAAGTTGCGTAAACGTCAGGGAAAGGATGAGATGACTAAACACCTATGGTCGTATGGGTATATGCCGAACTTCGTCACGACAGTCGACTTTGATGAGTACGAACGCGAGAATGGTAGGGTGATGCGGCAGCGGATCAATGGCAATGAAGATGATGGGATTAGAAACTGGCTAGAAGATCTCCGTGATGGCGACGTGCCAGATTCGCCACCCTCACAGGAGGAACCGCCAGAACCGGAGGAGCCTCGCGAACCAGAGGACCCGGAGCCAACCGCGAAGGCCTTCATTGATATGATGGCTTCGGCTCAGAGGCCTCTGTATGAGGGTGCAAAAATTTCTCAGCTCGATGCCATCTCGCAAGCACTAGCCAGAAAGCTCGAGCACGGCAACACCCGTTCATGCTTTGAAGGGCATCTGGAAACATTTGGTAACATGTTGCCCGATGGGCATTGTCTTCCTAAAAACATGTACGAAACGAAGAAAATCCTGCGAGATCTCAGCATGGATTATGAAAAGATAGATTGTTGTCCAAAAGGATGCCTTTTGTTTTGGAAACAGTTTGCGGAGGACAAGTACTGTAGCCTGTGTGGGGCCTCTAGGTATCATGAGGTAAACGGAGCCGATGGTCAGGTAACGCAGACAAAAGTCGCCATTAAGATTCTTCGTTACCTCCCATTCATAGACAGAATCAAGCGGCTTTACATGAACAAAGAGACCGCTACACAGATGCAGTGGCACAAGACGGGGAAGAGGTACAAGGATGAGCACGGACGGGTAAAGATGGGACATCCATCTGATGGTACGGCATGGGCTAACTTTGATATGAAGCACCCCGATAAGGCTGCAGAGGCTCGAAACATCAGAATCGCGATAGCCACCGATGGATTCAATCCATATGGTATGTCGACTGCCTCGTACAGCTGCTGGCCTGTGTTTGTTATTCCGCTCAATCTCCCTCCCGGAGCCCTAATGCAAAGGAAGACCATATTCCTGTCGCTGATCATTCCAGGTCCTGAATACCCGGGGAAGAATTTAAGTGTGTACATGCAACCGATTGTGGATGATCTGAACCACTCTTGGCACCACGGGACGTTGACATATGATCGTGCATCGAAGACCAACTTCTTGATGAAGGTTTGGTTCCACAATTCCATGCACGACATGCCCGGGTATGCCCTATTCTGCGGATGGTGTACAGCTGGTAAGTGGCCATGCCCAGTGTGCAGGAACCGACTTGAGTTCATTTGGCTAAGCGCGGGTATGAAGTTTTCCGCGTTTGACAAACATAGACAGTTCCTCAAAAGAGGGCATCGGTATAGAGAAGACAAAAGGAACTTCAAGAAGGGTAGAGTTGAGCATGAAGTAAAAGATATACCAACTTTTGATGGTGCAGCTGTTGATGCCAAGCTACGTGCTCTCGTGCCTGCTACGGGAAAAGGCCCACGGTATGTGGGATATGGTGAGACGCACAACTGGACTCACGTGGCAGGCTTGACGCAGCTCGAATATTACAAGGACCTCGAACTTCCCCATAGCATCGATGTGATGCACACCGAAAAGAATGTCACAGAGTCCCTCTTTCACACAATCCTGAACATTCCGGAGAAGTTGAAGGATAATGTTAAGGCTAGAGTCGATATTAAGAAGATATGTGATAGGAAGAGTTTACACATGAAGCCACCTGAAGGCCGTCGAAAGAACTGGTTCAAGCCGCATGCCGACTTCTGTCTTAATAGTATGCAAAAGTCTGAGGCATTCTCTTGGCTCAAATTCGTCGTGATGTTCCCGGATGGCTATTGTTCAAATATAAGTAAGGGAGTCAATATAAAAACGGGGAAAGTCACCGGGCTCAAGAGTCACGACTATCATATATGGATTGAGCGGCTGCTACCGGTGATGGTTCGAGGGTATCTCCCCGACCGTATCTGGCGAGTGCTCGCGGAGTTGAGCCATTTCTTCCGCACGCTCTGTGCTAAGCAGATATGTCCACTGATTATTCAGAAGCTGCATGACCTTGTGCCGGAGTTGCTATGTAACTTAGAGATGATATTTCCGCCAGGCTTCTTTACTCCGATGGCACATCTTGTTGTGCATCTAGCGAACGAGGCACTCATGGGTGGACCGGTGCAGTTTCGTTGGCAGTTTTGTATTGAGAGAGAGTTCAAGTATATTCGAACCAAATGTGGAAACAAAAATAAGATTGAAGCATGCATAGCTGAGGCAACTATCCTCCAGGAGATGACAGATGCCAGGCTAACGTACTATCCCGATGATGTTCCCACAATGCATAACCAGGCCTCTCGGTACAACATCGACGAGCCCAAGCTAGACCCCAAGCTCGCCCTCTTCCAGTTTCCCGGTGGCAAGGCCGGTGGCGCAAAAAGGTATACCTTGAGCAATGAAGAGCTGGAGTGCATAATGCTCTATGTGCTTATGAACATGAATGAAGTGGTCCGCGACGGGGAGGAGGAAGACGGCAGTTTCCTTAGGTAAAATGGTGAACAAATTAGTTTGCAATTACTAACTCGGTTTTGGTCTAATACGTATTTTCTCCTTTTAGCCAATTCACGGATGAAATGTGGTCGGGAGCATCAGAGGGACCCGATGAAGCCGAGCTGGACACTCTTTTGAAAGAGGGTGCCCCCGGAAAGAAAAAATTCACGGCTTGGTTCAGGGAAAAGGTAATTTCTAACCTGTCCCTTCTACCTTGCAATCCGTGTCTTGTACCTCCTACTAATGCACAAACAATTTGTACTTGTAGGGAGCTGATCCCAACATTGTGATGTCGGATGAGTTGAGATGTGTCTCCCAAGGTTGTAACCGTAGAGTCGAGATGTATGAGAAGTATGATGTGAATGGGTACCGCTTCCATACAGAGTTTCACCAGAACAGTCGGCCAAATGCAAAGACTATAAATACCGGGGTCTTCACCAAAGGAGCCGGTGAATTTGATTACTACGGAAAGTTACAGAACGTATACGAGCTGACGTTCAATAACACGAACATAGAACTCAAACTTGTTGTGTTCAAATGCCACTGGTTCGACCATGTTAATGGACATAGAAGTACCCCTTCCATTGGGTTAGTTGAAGTTAAGCCTTCAACCACCTACGAGGGTTCCGATGTCTTTGTTGTGGCTCACCAAGCGAGGCAAGTTTATTATTTGCCCTACCCATGCAAGAAAGAGGGACTCATTGGGTGGGAAGTCGTGTTCCATGTATCGCCACATGGTAAGCTACCCATGCCCTCCGAAGACGATTACAACAACATTGACCCTAAAACATACGAGGGGATTTTCTATCAAGAGGAACAAACCTTTGGGGAGTTTGGTATACAAGGTCTTGAGGACCGCGAGGACAATGCACAGATAGGTGGTGACTTAGTGGTGGATGTAAAGGACATAGATGTTCTCAACAAGTTTGATCGTGATGACGATGATGAGCCTCCACCGTGCGATGAGGTTCCAATTTATACACGTGATAGTGATGTTGATAGTGATGATGAGAACCCAAGACATAACTATGAGAGTGATGGTGAGGGTCTTTTATGTCTTTATTATGTCTTTTATTATGTCTTCTACATTTTATTATGTCTTTATTATGCTTAATATTTATTTTTCAACATGCTTATTAATTGCCCTTGTACATGCTTATTATGCTTATTAATTGCCCTTTCTACATTTTATTATATTTTTATCATGCTTATTAATTGTTTACCCTTTCTCAATGCAGGTGATTGAGCAAGATGAGCAGCGGCAAAGAGTCATCGGGCTCTCACGCGGTCGGAGATGGGTACCTCGGGCTCTCCGGGTGTGTTTGGATGAGTTTGAACTATGTTTGTGCCATTTCGACTTTGTATGAGTGTAATTTTGGTTTATATTTGTCATTTGAAGTTTCTATGATGGTATGGTATATATATGTATGATATTATGTGAGTTCTGTGATGTTTTGTATTTATGCAATTTTATTTGTATTTAAAATGTGCTGTAAACCAGCATCCAAAAAACCTGCAGTATGGTCACCCATACGCCGACGGCAATGCCGTCGGCGTAGGATGCCTGCCAGGCACACAGGAAACGGCCACGTCACCTTATGATGACACATACGCCGACGGCATTGCCGTCGGCGTAGGAACCTACCAGACGCGCAGGGGTGGGGCCAGGCTGTCAGGAGCTGGCTTATACGCCGACGGCAAACGCCGTCGGCGTAGTGTGCCTGCCGGACGCACATGAGCAAGCCACGTCGACAAGTACGCCGACGGCATTGCCGTCGGCGTATGACATGTTGACGGAAACGGAGACGGACGGCGTCTTGTGGGTCCCACCTACCATACGCCGACGGCTGTCGTATACGCCGACGGCTTGTATCGTACGCCGACGGAAGGATAGCCGACGGCGGCCGTCGGCGTACCGATACGCCGACGGTTTCTGGTCTTACGCCGACGGCTTCCGGCCGTCGGCGTATCGTGGCTTTCCCGTAGTGAATTGAAATAGACGCCAGCCGGTCACTAGCAAAAACTGAAATTTTCTTCTGGCACCAACTAGTCGGAGAAAAGGTAGTCATGGAGATTATACCAGGTGTGTGTTTGAGATGACCCTGGTTGGTCTAAAAAACACTAAAAATATATTTAATTTGTGTGAACTAATATGTTTATATAGGTACGCATTTTCAAACACCTTCTGTCATATTATATTTATATATAATACGACAGAAGGTGTTCGAAAATGCGTACCTATATAAACAAAGATTAGCTGTGCAGTGACGGAGGGGAATAATTTAAAGTTTCAGCATCTGATGTCAAATGACTAGAAGCTAACAAAAGAAATGATCAAGTTTGTTTAGAATATTGCCTAGCCTAATTAGTGCATATTATGACATGCATGAGGCATTGAGAAAGCTGGGAAGACCCGTGTCCTGGATAGTCTTGGCGCGGCAGGAATCATAGATAATCTTATCAAAACCATTTTAAAAGGCTAAAGCAGAACTGCAAATGGTGGTCTATCAATGATTATGGTTTGTGAAGGGAGGTGCACATATTTCTGTACTTAATATATAATCATCCACAAATGGTGGCCTGTCAATGATCATTACGTACCGTGTCGCTGGCCTAAACAATTGCATGGCTTTCTGTGTTCCATTGGACAGATTAATTTGAACTCCTGCAAACTTTTTGAGCTGGCTTTGCATTAACTGCGAAACTGCATCTACCTTTATTTCCAGGTCTCTTTCTTTGGTGATTTGAATTCGGGGATGACTGATGACACTTTTAATCCCAACATTGCCAACTCACACATGAGGCGACCTGCAGAGTTTGTCCCTGAATTAGATGGAGGATCTGACAAGTTCTTATTAGTGCAGTATTCACGTGTATTTATTGACAAGGGCAATATATTATACCAAGCTGATATAAAGTACACCTGCCTTTGCAATAACAAAACATCAAGAAACTAGTGAGACATCCAGGATAGACACATTCAAATTGTTAAAAAAAAAGATGGACATGACACCCATGCTAAAGCGAACCGGAGATACAAGCAAAAACATCATTAACCACCCTTGATAACATATTGACCGCGGGAAAGGTTCGCTGAAAGTGACGCCTCTAGGAAGCGAACTACGTGCAAGTGGCACCGTTGTCGCCGGATCCAACCACTGAAGCTCGAATTTTGGATTTTCACCCGATAGATAAAGTCCGAGATAACTCTAAACAATGCTTTCAACAAGGAAACAACATCTAAACACTATAATGTCCAAAATACAACTAATGAATGCCACACATGTGGGATTTCGCCTTGGAGCTTGAGGTTCGGTCCTCGAAGAGGATCACCAAACCTCAATCACCTTGTCTTGTTTCCAGGACTTTTCGGACCAGCAGCACCATGACACCCGTTAGTCTTGACCATACCAAAGCCGACATGAAAATAGTCAAGAGAAACAAGTTGATGCTCCGACATACATACATAACCAAGAATAGCTCGTCATGCACATAGTCCTTGCCGAAAGTTTGTGAGGTATGAGAGCAAGTCTTCTCCTTTTTCTTTTACTTCACCACCATGTCATCGATGTATACCACCTCTATATTCTCGCCAATATGCGCATGTAACACTTGGTGTATGGTTCATTGATACGCCGATCCCGTGTTTTTAGTCCAAAGGGGATGAAATTGTAGAAATAAGTTCCAAATGGTGTGATGAAGCTTGTCTTCCTCCCTCATCCAGATCTGGTGGTACACGAGTTTGTTTTCCTTCTAGATGATTGCCAGATTGGCTATCCATGTCAAAACTATGTGTGTCGCAAGTGGGAGCCTGATGATCGATTCTTTGCAGCAGTGTTCTAGTAAAGTGGGGGACACAACACAAGGTGGCTTCATGTTTGGTGGTGCTTGTCGAGTACTAAGTCCCGATCCGGGATGAAAATCACAGCTGTGACCTTCATTGGTTGTACCTGGGAATGGTGGCCGTCTTCTAGCCATTTCTTTGTTGATGACATTTTGGTTAGAGTTTTATCGGAATTTCTTCGGGATGAAAACTCGTGATCTGATTTGGGCGATTAGATCTCTGACGACGATGGCGCTTGTGCATTGTTACCTTTTTTAAGGTGTTGTTGTTGGACAATCTTTTTCATAGTCTGTGTGTTGCCAATGGTGGTCGTTGTTTCTTCTGCCACGGGTCGTTGATAGCTTTGGTGGGTCTTTCACTAGTAGAAAATAGGCCTCTAGTCCCGGTTTGAGAGGGCCTCTAGTCCCGGTTTGCCAACCGGGACTGGCAAATCGGGACTAAAGCCCCACCCCCCCCCCCCCCCTTTTGTCCCGATTTGTTACGAACCGGCACTAAAGGCCCTCCCACGTGGCCGCGGCGCAGCCCGCGGGGCTGGAGATCTTTAGTACCGGTTCGTAATACGATCCGGGACAAAAGGTATGTGTTTTTTGTTTTTTTTTATTCAGTTATTTTTCAGGGTTTAGGTTTCAGGGTAGGATGGGTTTAGGGTTTTGCGTTTTTAATTCAGTTATTTTGTGTTTTCCATTCAATTATTTTTCATTTCAAACAAATTTTCATATACATATTTTATGCTACTACATATTGTACACGTCGATGCATATATATAACACATACAATTACATGAAGATCACGATTGATGCATACATATATAATACATCAAGTACTACATGAAGATCACGTTTCCGTACAAAGTACTTAATTACATGGAGATCACTAGTACATGGATATCACTAGTACCGGTAGTGGTACGCTCCGATTTCAGCTATGACCTCCGCAAGGAGAAATCCCGCCAATTCCTCCGCAATTGCTTTTATGCGGTCCTCTGGTACGAGTGCGTTCTGCTTCCTTGCCAACTTTAAAAGAAGGATATCATAAAACAATTATGAATTATGAAACTCAACACAATTGATGGTAACAAAATAAAATTGTGAATAATGTTTACGCACATCTTTATTTCTTTGATTATTGAATCGCTCACTGATCCTCATCGGAATGAATTCGCAAACATAGTATCCACATAAATTTGTACTTTCTGGCTGCCTCAGACACCACTTTACAAGAATAGAATTCAATCAAACAATAATCAAGCATGACAATGGTATTGAAACTAGAATTAAAGAGATGCGCGGATCTAGGTAGTACTACTTACTTGGTTCAGACACCAAGTCAGCTTCGGTTTTCATTCACCTGGTTCTTCCTTGCCTCGGCCACATGGAGAAACTTATGTAGGCCACTAATGAACTCGAGACTGCGTCGGTCACCGTACATCCATTGTCGGCTCATCTGCATTACATAAATATATAAAAAAACCAATACACTACATCATGAATAGAGAAGTGACCAAATTAATTAATACAAGTTCATCACATTAAAACCAAAGTAGAGTAGTGACCAAATGTAATACATAGTTCTCATAAAACATACATTGAAACTAACATACAAACTATCTAATGCATTTAAATGCAACAACAAATGTGATCAAAATCGCAACTAAGGTAACCATTGATCCAACAGCATAATTATACCAAGCCTCTTTATTAATGACGTATTTTCTAATCTTTCTAATCTTCAAGCGCATTGCATCCATCTTGATCTTGTGATCATCGACGATGCCGGCAAGATACAACTCCAATTTCATCTTCTCTTCTTCATTTTTTTTTCAATTTTTCTTTCAAATCATCGTTTTCTTTTTCAGCTAAATTTAACTTCTCGACAAGAGGGTCGGTTGGAATTTCCGGTTCATATATCTCCTAGATAAAAATATCCATGTCAAGTGTTGGTCGGCATAATTGTTATAAACACAAAATTAAACAAATAGTTATAAAAGATAATATACCACATCCGAATCATAAACCGGACGAGGGCCGACGGGGACGGATATCAAAACCATGGCACTATACATACAACAAACAATCATACAAGTAAGAAAAATTATACAAGTAATTATGTAAATCATACAAATAAGAATTTGTTTTTTAAAATAAAAACAAGAGGCTCACCAAGGTGGTGCCGGCGAAGGGGCGGCGCGGGCAATCGACGGCGGTGAGGAAGGGGACGGGACGGCACTAAAACCCACAAATCAAAATTTAATTTGAGCTCAAATTACATATAAAACAAATGAACTCCCTAACTTAGGCATTTCATCAAACACCTAGCTAGCACCAGAAAAATGATATGAGCTAAACTAGCAATGAAATGAGCTAAACTTGCAATGCCGGAAGAAAGGATGAAGTTGATAACCCTTGGATAGATGGGTGCCGCAAATCTTGACAAATGGTGGAGAAAAATAGGGATGAACTCGAGCTCGGCAGAGGAAACAGCGAGCAAAAATGGAGTGTGCTCTCGAGCAGGAAAAATGGAGATGGCAGCTCGGGGTAGGAGATGATATAGGGAACCTTTTAGTACCGGTTCATATCACGAACCGGTACAAAAGGTCCATCTTTAGTACCAGTTTGTGATACGAACCGGTACTAAAGGTGCTCGCGCTGGGACCCACCTATGCGGCCGGCTGCCGCACACCTTTAGTCCCGGTTTGTATCACAAACCGGGACTAAAGGTTCCGGTCGAACCGGGACTAGAACCTGTCGGCGTCCTGGCAGTTTGAACCGGGACTAATGCCTACCCTTGTCCCGGTTCCAACTATGGCCGGGACAAAAGGCAGGAAAGGAAGGCCATTTTTCCACTAGTGTTTGTTCTTCTTGTTTTTTCTTTTACTTTTTTTTATTGAGTGCATTCTTGATGTATCGGCTAGCTCTTGTCATTATTTTTTTGTAGAGCCTGGGTGTAATTGATATTTTTATAATATTCATATATTCTATTTATAGAAAAGAAACAGATGTAGACCACTGACTATGAACCTGGTTTTTAGCAGCTTCTCGACTTCATGGATAGTTTTTCGACATTCTGGTTTGAACCTTCTTAACATATTTTCTACCAGCCCTACATTTTTGTCGATGTTCAACCTATGATCGGAGATTGCTCTTAGAAATGCAGCCATGACCAAAGTTCCGAACACAAATACATATGTGCTTCTTCGGAGGAAGGCGATAAGCTTGAGTTCCTCTCTCGATGCACATTAGATCTGAATGATGCAATAATATGCTGTGTGCATCGCTCGATGGCTGGGGTTTCCCCTTTTTCGAAGAAGAAAAAATGCAGGGGGATTTCCTTGACCTCATCTTGCTATGGTGTTAAAGCCAGGGCGTGTCCTCGTTTCTTTCTGATGTTAGAGCCAGTGTGGGATCTTTCTTTGGAAATATTGACATCGTCGGAGGCACGACTCATCTTGTCCTAGGTGAGGGTTCAAGTCGTAGTGGATCATCCGGCGTGAAGATGCGAGGTCACATGGTCAACACCAGCTGTCAAGGAATAAAATCTGGGGTGCGTCTCGGCCTTAGCTTGATGATTGCTAAAAGCTCTACTTCTTGTCTTACTCCTGTGTTATATGATTTACAGAGAGGAATACAATAGAAAGAGGGACTCGACGAATTTTGAGATGATCATCTCGACGAGGTTACGGTTGACGAACTAGGGTTTGAGATCCCCATATCGGTTTCCGCCGCGCTCGCACCCCTCCCAGCTGCACGACCTAAAACAGACTTGTTACATATGTTTGTGGCCAAGAACTGCCGTATGTTCTCACGGACGTGCACCGCGACCGTGTCATCAAGCGATCTGTCTGACGGAGGCGTAAGGACTAAGGAGAGTCTAGTATTCCAATTATGCTCTGGTTGACTGATTGGTGTTTATTGAACAGACAGACCAACAAGAACAAATCTTCTCGCACGTATGCACAACACAAATCATGAAAGCACCGACCCAACTAGCTAGAAGTGTGATATTTCTATGTGCTGCCGTAGTACAGCAACTTTTCTTTTTAGAAACAGCTTGACATAAACAATCTATGTAAGAAGCATAATTGTATGGTAGCCAGCTGCCTGGAACTGTTATAATATGCTCATGATCTAACGCCGTGCATGGAATTCCTGACGGATGGGTCGTATCAGAAGCTGCAAGAGAGGAAACCTTGCTATTTATGTGTCGAATGGAAAATAATTTTTGTCAGTTCCATCCCTCTGAAATATTTCCTCAAGACATTGTGGCTGTCATGAGATGGGCAGGATGAAGATCCACAGTTTTTTAGTTTATAATATATTCCAGGAGGAGAGAGAGATGATCACTGGTTAGATGTTCCGATCCATGTAGAGATCAAGCAGCTCTTGTAGTGGCTGCTGAGCTGATCGGTACGTGAGAGGACTGGGAAATTCCGAAAACAAGCTACTCGCTGGCCTCCTGCCGTACGAGCCATACAACCACTGCCGAGACCGCTCCGTGCAAAGGAGAGAAGATGGGAGACCGAGTGTGACCGGGTGATTGGGATTGGATGGGCCGCGCCACGTCGTTCAGACAGTTGGAATCCTCCTGCCTGCATGATCCCTAGGCCATGGCCCCATCAATCGCTTTTCTTCGCCGATGTCACCGCGGGCCAACTGGGTCCGGCCCGTGTATTGCGGACGGGAACCACCTACTACCCACTGCCTAGGCCCTAGCCCCTACCTAGCCCCTAGCCTAGCCCCTTCTCATGCACTCCAGCCGGCATATTGACCACCTATCCTTGATACTCCACTCAAGACCATGGATTCTGAATTCTAGGAGAAATTGTACAGGAGTTACTGGTTGCAACTAGTTTCGATTTTCAAAGGTTCCATTATTTGCTTACTGAAAAACAAAACTTCGTCAAGACGTACTACTAGCAAACTTTCTAGTATGTGGATCATTAGATCTTTTTAGGGAGGCCGCAAATATTTATTTTAATACTATATTGGCTGAGATTTGAACCCGAGACCTCTGATACCATATTGGATCGCATGCTCTCGCCAATTCTCCTAAAAGACCGATCAGATTGGAGAGACTAGGCAATTGTATTTCAACAGAAGGGAGGTGTGTAGCATTATAGAAAGAAGTCTTGCCCGTCTTCGATCGGTGTCGGTGACGATGGCACCCGTGGGTGTCGTTCCCCTACTTGGAGACGTCGGCGAGGTGTGTCAGCACTTCACTCACTCTCACTCCAGGTTGGTTCATGTTTCCATGCAAAATCCTATGTTCGGAGTCGGATGAGCGCGATGGTAGCATCCTCGACGTCGTCTCTCTATGGGGAGCATCACGTTTGGAGACACGGCTTAAAGGTCATATGTTGCATGATCTCGCCGTTGTTCAAGGTCTATAAGGGCGCTATGCACACCATTGTTGGCGTGTCCAAGACGATGCCTTCTCTGGATGGACCAAGCCCCGCCATCCACTTGATGTCTCCTTTAGGCATCAAGGGTGGATATATGGTGCGTCGACAAAAAAAAAATCTAGTTGGAGTTCTTTGGAGGTGTCCGACATCGGTCGAGACGCGGCTTTGCTGCTCAGTTTAGGATAGGCGTATTCATGTAGATGTTTGTGGTGTCTGTCTTCGGACTAACCGTTGTGGTGTTCACACTATGCTCGTTCGAAAGCGAGTGGTAGTAATCTTGTAATTCAATCATGCCTTCTATAAAATATTGTACGTCATTGTCGTACTCTCATGCAAAAAAAATGGACAAACCACAATCATTTGTTCGTGAACCGGTATGTTTTGCCATACTGACGATCAACTTTTTTTTTTTTTGAAATCTCTTTTTACGCATGTCGCACCCAACACCCGCCTTGTAAGAACATGCTACTACCTTCTCCTCTCACCGGCACCATTGTTCTTCCTTTCTCACACAATGAAAACCGCAAACGAGTCACCGCGATAATATTTGTAATTTGAAAATAAAAAACTGAACTTCTAAAAACTCAGCTTACATGGCAGCTTGTACTAGCTAGCTAGGCTGCCGAAGATGGCGTAACTAACTGCTAGCGATAGACATGGTACACTTAGTTCTTTTGTTGCACGAAAGAAGATTGATCAGTTGGTCCTTATGGATCGTTGACTCGTTGAGATCGCGTGGTTGCCTTTGTTTGTTGCAAAAAACAATAATGCCGCCACCACTTTTCCTCCTTTTCGTCAGATGGTCCAGAGAGGCTGAGGTTTCCCCGCGCTAGCCGCGGGGTTTTCGTTCCACCCACAAATGGTGTACACCTGTTATCTTAGGGGACGTGGCTAAGAGCAACTCCAGCCGTTGGCCCCTCCAGGCCGAATTGCCGGCGATTTTTTTGGGCTTGCTGGGGGGCGCCGGCGGAAAAAAAATGGCGTGGGGGCAGCCTCCCAGCCGTGTCGCCCCCCAACCCGGCGTTTTCCAGCGAAAATAATCATAGAACCCCATTTTACTAGTAAAATCCATTATTTTAAAGCAAATTTATCATTTGTATCAAATAATTCGACAGAAAAATTATTACAAATTGTTTAACAAATCATAAAATTTAAAACAAGTTTTTAAAATCAAATTACATAAAACCAGACAGGTGAGCATCAGCAAGTGCTCTTCGTCGTCGGCGGCGGCAGAGTCGGCTTCCTCGTCCAGCAGAGCGGCGAGCATCTCCTCATCGTCGGAGTCCATCGAGGCAAAGCGTCGAACACCTCGCGGGCAGGGTGGAGGCGGATGTGCGCGAAGCTTGACCGCGACGGCGATTCTCGGGTGGAGGCGGATAGGGCGGGGAGGGGGATATGGCAGAGGGTGTCGTCGCGGTTGTTGGCGGTGGTTTTGGTGGCGAGCTCGCGGCGGAAGGGAGGAGTCGGTGCCGGCGACGGGGAGAAGGGGAGGAGGAAATGACGAATCTGTTGGTGGAAAGGTGCGTTCTCTCGCCGACAGGGGTGGCCCGCGCGGTTTTCCCCTTTCGCCGGCGCCCCAGGCCGAAACCCAGCGCGCTGGGTTCGGCCTGGGACGCCGGATAAAATTTGGCCCAAATCCGGCGAAAAACGAGGCCTTGGGGGGTCCTGGGGGCACGACTACGGGGATAATGGACCGCCGGCGTCGAAAAGTTGTCCTAGGGGGGGGGGGGGGGGGGGCTTCGTGGGGGACGGCTGGAGTTGCTCTAAGCCGAGGTCGACCTCGTTTTAAACATATAGCGAGGTCAGCCGGACAGCTACCTACGTTTCCCTTTTTTGGATACCGAGTCTCGCACATGCCCAACAAAACCAGTACGTTTTTTCTTGTCGTGTAATGCTCCTTTTCTCTGCTCCTGGCGCAAACAAAAATCAGACCATCTTGACTTCTGTGGCAAACAGGCTACTATTTCGTACTAAATTATATCTAGGCTAAGAATAAATGGATGCACAAGCACACATTGTTCCTCGCTTTTGGGTGCAAAATCCCATCATCAGAAATTTACGTCAATCGTGGGATGGAACCACATAAAAAATTCCATCTAATTCACAATTAGATATAGATCAAGGATGCACAGATTATTTCTTGCTTTTGGGTGCAAATCACATCATAAAAATTTTACGTCAATCGTGGGATGGAACCACATATAAAATTCCATCTAATTCACAATTAGATATAGATCAAGGATGCACAGATTATTCCTTGCTTTTGGGTGCAAAATCCCATCATAAAAATTTTACGTCAATCGTGGGATGGAACCACATAAAAAATTCCATCTAATTCACAATTACATATAGATGGATGCACACATTGTTCCTCGTGTTTTGGGTGAAAAAATTCCATCCTTACAAATTACATATAGATCAGGGATGCACACATTGGTCCTCGTGTTTTGGGTGCTTAGTCTCCACGGGAAAAACACCATCTAGCAAATCAAAAACTTGTACATTTTGAGAATTACATTCCGCCTATAGGACACCATATGTAAAAGTTCCATCTAGTTTAACATAAAAATAAAATACCATCTAGGAAGCGAAATAAACTAGTCCATGTGAGAATTCCATTTTCGTATAGGACATGTATATAAAAAGTTCCATCTAGTTTAACAGAAATAAAAGTTCCATCTAATCCGACAAAAAGAACAATTGTATGACATCTAATTTAACACTATACAATGACTTCTACGCATTCAGGAACAAGTTTTGATTCTATGATTGTGCAAAAAAAAAAAGTTCCATGCAAAATGATATTCCCAGCCGTGGTGATATGATGCAAGAAGAAGCTTATACGGCTACAATATTGGTAAGCAATATAATATCCCAGGTAAAAAGTACTACTGACGTTTTGGAGTGCAAAACATATTAGTTACATCCGCAGTACCCAAAAAACTTACATCTAGCATCATTGTTTGTGATTTACAAACTTCATATTCAGCTAGTTATTTAAAAAAAATACATCTGAACCACCAAAAACACAAACTACCAAGATTGTTATACCACACAAAGTAAAAAAAAAAGGGCAAAGTACCATCTACTTCGCAAATGGCTTATTCATGGTTCCATCTATGCATCACACAGTTATAAGCTTGGCAGTGCTTAAACTCGCATCTAATACAAACTACATGTAATATACTAGTACTAAACTACATCTAATGCAATCTGCATCTGATCTACTACTAAACTTCATACAGGCGTATGGAAAAGCTCCATCCAAAAAGAAGTTCCATTCTGGGATCCAAGAAGAAGTTCCGTCCAAAAAACTGCATAGGATAAAGTTTCATGTACCATTTCGTGGCTGAACTAGAACCAGGAAATTACATCTAACGTTCATAGGATGAACTAGAAACCATGAAAACAGCACTACTAGGGAAATAAAAAAAATTACATCTACAGTTTGTGGTGTGAAGTATGGCCATGGAAACACAACTACATCTAACGAAAATTATACCTAAGAAAACCTTTGAATCTAATAAGAACAAATGCGTATGGATAAGGCAGTTGCATCTAACAAAAATTTACATCTACTGACCACCTTTGAAGAGGAGAAGCAAGGGATGGAGGCGGAGAGGACAACAAGCACGGGGGTTCGTTGGTGGCCGAGGACCCAACAGCTCAACGCTCGGAGAACGGGGCCACCGTGGTGCCAAGCCTCCGGCCGAATCGAGGCAGACGGAAGCTGATCATGAGCCTCTCCTCTAGGCTGGGCAGCGCCGTCGTGCGCCAGCGAATCCGCGGCCGCGTGCACCGTGGCGACTAGTCGACACGGTGGCCTTTGAGATGGCGTACTTGAGGGTCGGGCTGGCGAGCAAGGCCATGGCGAACCAAACGCTCGTGTGTCTGGCGGCGAGGGACGAGGCGGCATGGGGAGCTCGTGGTAAGGCAGCGCAAGAGCTCAGCTGCGGCGGCGGCGCATCGGCGGCTAGCAGGAGGGTGTGTGGGTCGAGATCTGGTTGCGTGTGGGTGGAAACTTGAGGAAAAACTGAGGTCGTGTTTTGCTCTGGCAGTGTACTTCCGCCAAGCGGCGACGACGACCGCTAGATTCAGATCGCGCGGCAGCGCAGCTGACTTCGGTTGAAGCCACATCAAGGTCGATGGCCAAATAGAAATTGCGTATCTTAGGACAGGCGTCACAGCCTCACTGGTTCCCTCCGTCGCATATATAGCTGGTTCTCCTTGTATGAAAATTCACCGATAGAGTTTAATCCGGTACGGAGAACCTGCCTGTGGTAAGATCGTTAGAGGATGGTTATAACTCTAGTTCACCAGAGTTGGAACTCCTGGAATTGACACATGTATTTTTATTTAGACGGAATATTCTTCGATACGAGGTGACGTTCTCGTCAACAGCGAGGTGTGCGACTGTGATGACTTCCTCGACCTGCCGATTCAGTCTCTAGGTGCTCACCCTCGAATAAGCCGATGGGATCTCAGTCAGACGGCGAAAATCTCGTTGCCCAGCACACGGTGGCGCCCGCGGCCGCCGCCCGTTGTTTCCTTCTGCCGGTGCGTGCGCCCTCCCCTCCCACCCACGATCGAGTGCAGACCCACAAAAGAATTCTGATCTGATCCCCACTCCACAGGTAGCGGGGAGCTAGGTGCGTTTTCTCCGGCGACGCGGGCGCCCGCGTATCTCCGCGCCCACACCCCGGATCGGGACCATCAGCGCGCCCGCCCGACCGCTCTGCTGAACTGACCGAATTCGTGTGGATTGGGTTCTGATCCCGCGCCGTGCCTTCTCTCAGTTCTCTGTGCCGTCTTCTCTACGCGGCGGGTTTCATTGTACTTGTCTGCGTCTCCAATGAACCGATCGAGAGCATCCTAGTGCCACCACATTTTCTTTCGTCTCAAAGAATGCAGGTAGGTAAACTGAGGTATTTTACCGCGCATTCTCAGTCCTGCCGTTGATCCTAGGCTGCACCATTAATTTAACCCGACGCGCGACAGACAGATCGATCTCCCATCATTTCCATACTTTCTACGTGGCCAAGTCGGGAGAAAGAATGGAGTAGCTGGATGAGTTAATGGAGAAACTGTAGGGTAGGATCGATCGACGCCGAGACGGCGATCGATGCAAATTAGAGGGCAAACAGGTGCACGTGGCGCCCCTGTTTCATCTTAACTGGCCGCAGCTGCATCCACTGATCCACGGAAAACAGCTACTCTCTCAGCAAACATCTCTACTTAACTGAGTTCAGTAACCAGGCCTGCAGGTTTCATTCAATACGCCTGATTAAGCAGTATCATATCTACTCTTAATGAGTGCTTCTAGATGTCTATCGAGTATATATCTTCTTCTTCTTCTTCTTCTTCTTCTTATGAGATTACTACTACAAACTTAGCTCAGTTCACTTGTGGCCTGTATCTGATATGGGAAGCCATTGATTGGCTCGCAGCTAAGCTAGCTACTACTATAGTACACAGTACACACAGCATTCTAGTTGACCTTGCTTTTGACTACAGTACTCTGGAGTACGGGACTACTGGTACTGTACAGGATAGCCCGTCTGGCGTTTGCAACTGGAGAATAATTTACTGATCAGCAGGCCATGCTGTTGCGACGCGAATACATGGTATCAAGTGCATCGATCAGGACTGACGCGTGACTTTGTAAACAGTAGGCGACTATGCACATCCGAATCGAATACGCAATAATGCGGCTAGCTAGCTAGGTACCAAAAGTATGCCTCGCCCGCGCTCCGGCGCAAATCAAAAACCTCTGACCAGGGAGAGAGAGATGCCAACTTTAGCTGGACGACGCCATGTGTTCATCAATTCAGAGGCCCCATGTGTCCGGGTGGATATGTTGTGGATGTGATATTGTGGGCAGTGGCGGAGGCAGGATTTGTCAAAATAGAATGGTGAGTGGGCCGGTTAAAGCAATAAAAGAAAAAACTGCACTGTTCATTGACTAATTAGCTGCTAATCCGTGGTGTTAGGGGGGGCCGGGCACCTGCTGGCCCCCCTGCCTCCGCCCCTGATTGTGGGATGAAGTTGCACAGCACATACACATATGCACCGGGTGTAAGCTTCATCTTGGCATCTCGATCTCCCTAAACCCTAAAACCCTAACCCTGCTTTTCTTACGTGAAGAGCCTATCTCGGCATTTTCATCAATCGGTGCAAACATTCATCTTTATCGCATATCATCTGAATTATTACATCACAAATTAGATACTATCCAAACAAAAATCATCAACCGGTAAAGATCTAACTTAAAACACCTATGCATTATCTAGTCTCTGTGTGGAACGTCATCCAGCCTGATATCACGTGTGACCATCACCACGCAGTTGCATCTAGAAACACAAGTTCCTGTTCGAATGGGAGTAGGCATGACCATAATCGAATCCAATGTGTAGTCATATTGATAACCTCCAAAGGTGAAATGATCATGCCTTGTTAAACACAATATTATTTCTAAACTTTCATATCGACCAACTCCTATTGAAATTCTAAGCCTTAGTTTTTGTTGAGCTCGTTCAACCAATTTTCAAACACAATCGTAGCTTTCAAAAAACTAATGCACGTTATCGAACGAGTCACCTTCATTTCCGCCCCGATTTTGGCGACTTCGGAGGGACATACGACGCCCTTTAGCTGCATCGATCGGTTCTGGCTGCCGCCGTTGCGGCTCAAACCAGCCTTTCCAGTCGTTGCGCGCCATGGAGGTGGTGGAACGTGCGGAACTAAGGCGATAGGCGCACATGGAACAGGGGTGCTAGCGAGGAGTGTGATGGCTAGATAAAAGCAAGCGGTAGGTGTTGGTGGGGGCAGCGTGTGTTTCGTAACCCCACCTTGGTGAATGCGTTCATCCGACAAAAAGGTACCATATATGTTTGAATTGGAGTTGAACTAGAAAACATTTTTTTTCGAAATGGGGTAGCCCTAGCCTCTGCATCGATTGATGCATGCAGCTTTTTACTCTATGAAATTACGTCGATACCACATATTATGGGTAACGTAGGAGACATCCCTATTTCTCCCGGGTGTCTTATTACCACTGCTTAGCTTTCAATTTCCCTCTGACCATCAAATTAAATGTGAATAACCCGTCCTCCTCTCTTTGAAACAAGGGGTTCTTCCGGTTCCTGTGCGTGCTTCAAATAATTTTGTCTTCTCCATATTACCATATCTCTAGAGTCAATAATTTTCTATGAGGAACTACTGAACTCAATCACTTGCTGCCGTTACTCAACCGTTTTTTTGTTGAGGTCTATCCCGTAGAGGTAGTCAAAATTGGATCAGTGATCGATTTCTAGGTTTCGTCGTAAACCTTTCTCTCTCTCGAAACAGGCTTTCGCCCCGCTATATTAATATAGTAACCACCGAAAACACTGCAGGGAACTGCTGGGGCAACAGCGCAATCAAGCCAAAAAGAAAGAAAAAAGAACAAAGAAGATAAAACAAAGCCGACATCGGCGGTTTGATGAATTTCCACCACGCTCCCGCCACTCCGAATCGCCTCGTACCAAGCAGCACCTCCAAGGAGGGAGCGACGACGACGACGCTGTTGCCCGAACATCTAGGGTTACCCCGAGGTGTCCTAGGGTTTCCCCCGGTACGCTGAGTTGAGAGAAAGAGGAACCCGACGCCCTTCAGGAAGGATGGCGACGCCCTCAGGCGTCACCGCGTCAGTGTCGAGATGACAGGGATTTCTCCCGACCTCCAAAAAACCACACTCCCAGAACGCTTCGGATAGCACCACCATCATGCCGCCCGCCAGCGCATGCCACCACGATCTTGCAGTCATCTCCGTCGTCTCACCATGGCCCATGTCGCGAGGCCGGAAGAACCGAGTAGAAGGGGGCCGACGAGGGTCGGCGGCACAGCGGCACGCGGGAGGGACCTGCCTCCACCGCCCGAAAGCAGTAGCCGACCGGATGCAGCAGCAGGGCAAACCGGGCCCACACTGGCCCGGCCGAGCCCAAAGGGGCCCGTAAAGCGCCACCGCCGCACTGCAGCAAGGGCACCGCCGTCTCCACCATCACCTGCACCAGATCCTACTCCTCCATCTCCCGGGGTAGCCCCCACCAAGCTTGGCCCATCTAGACCCAGGTTAGGCCCAAATGGGCCCAGATCTGAGCCCTAGGATGCTGCCGGCCACACGCAGGTGGCCGGCCGGCTGCGCACGGCGACCGGGGATCCCCGCTGCCAACGGCCTCCCGCCACCATAGCCATCCGGAGCATGTCGGGCCGAGTAAACCTTCATAAGGCAGATAATGAAGTTGTATCCCTTTCTGAATATGATGTTGTACCGCAAGTGTCGTAGACACGAGTTCGGTTGCATTACATTGTTTGTGGTCTTGTTATCCTCCAAAATTCATTTGAATTTTTTTTCGTTTTGTCCATCCGCAATCGGAAACTTGCTAAGGACCAACTAGTCGGTTTGTCCTAGTACGTAAAACTACTGTATCTCCTAGATGGAAAAGACTAAACTTCCAACTGCATTTGATATATATATGTAACGCTGAGTTGTCTCACAAAAAACTCATGTTGCTGATTTGCACTATTAATTCAGTTTTTGTCCAAACTCATGATGATTACTCCCACCATCTTATTATATTACAGTTGGAAGCAGTGCTGGAAGTGAGATGTACGTACCCAAAAGGAAGAGAAATGAGAAAATGCAGAAAAAAAGGAAAAGAAAGGAGTGACGGTCGATGATTGTATATTTACGTGCATGTATCGCCTCTGAGGCTACGATCGACGTGATCAATGCCGTACGAAGACCGGATTTAAGCGACCATTGCTGCATGCAGAGACGGGAGACCCCAGCGTGTGACGTAAACATCAGCTTGCAACATTAAAACTCTGAGTGCAGCCGGCATGCATGGAACAATTCATTTGACGCAAGCTAGCACTGGTTAATATATATCGTCCACAGTGCGTTCTGATTTCCCTACTACTGCTGGGAATCACTTTGCGGAACAGGAGCAACTCAAGTGTCCCTCTCCCGAGATCCGAAACAGACGTCTCGAAAGGCGATCGATCGACACTGTGGAACGATCCACCTTTTTGTCCACGCATCTTCATTCAAACGGAGTATATGCTGGCAAGCGACGCGTGCTAGGTGAAAATAACGGCGATGGTTACAGTGGAACCAGCTTGTTGCGTGACAAATCTGCTGTGGCCGGCGATGATCACATTAGCTACTACTCCGTATGTTTGTGTGTCGTCCATGGCATCGGGTACGTACGTTTGTTCATCGGGCGCTCAGAAAAGGGAACAACGCCAGCCAGTGGCTCGGTGGTAGGGTGTGGCAGTGGCCAGCCCACCCACTGGAGTTCGTTCCCGGGGATCAGCTCGCGGTGTCTCACCCGGGGCTTTTACTCGAATATTTTTGCAGGTAAGGAGAGGACGACGTGCCCGCCGTTTCCGGAGTTCAGGCTTCGGGAGTCTCTCAAGACGTGTTAGGGATAAGTTGTAGGTCTTGTTAGACACATAGTAGGGGTGTGAGTTGTGGTGTGTGTCTGTGCGTCTGAACAGATATTACAACTTGTATCCTCAGTTGAGGCTCTAAAAAAGAGGGAGGGAGCGATGAGGCTACTCACTCAAGTGGGTCCGGCGAAAATTCAGATTGGGATTGGACTTGGCTTCCGGATGAGATGAGGCCGAGGGGCGGGAGGCTAAGAGCATCTCTAGCAGAATATTCTGTTTTACCGCTCGGCTTTCGGTTTCTGTTCTACGCGTAGCCGTTTTCAGCCCGTAAAACGCGCGCAATTCAATTTGTGGCAGTGGCCAGCCCACCCACCGGAGTTCGATCCCTGGGATCAGCTCGCGGTGTCTCACCCGGGGCTTTTACCCGAATATTTTCGCAGGTAAGGAGAGGACGACGTGCCCGCCGTTCCCGGAGTTCAGGCATAGTTTTGAATCGCATGTTTACAACATCACATTCAAATGCTCAAAACTTGCACCCAAAAGCTCACCACCATCATCCAACGACCATAAACCAAATCAGTCACCGCCGCTTGTCATGGCTCGCTTCCTCCTCTCCAATATCTCCTTCCGTAGCATGTCGTGCCACTCCTTGGTCATGTCTTCCATTCCATTGCAGTCCATCATCATGATCTTGTTCTCTTCCGCGAGGAGCTTGGCGATGGACTTGTTCTCGTCGGCTTTGGCACGAAGCTCTTCAATGTCCGCCTTGCGTATCCCCTCCTCGCGGACTTGTTGCCATCTTTCTTTCTTCTCTTGAGCTCTCTTTTCGGCTAAGATCATCTTTGCTTCAATTGTCTTGGCCACCATCGTCTCATTGGATTTCACCATGAGCTCTATCTTCTCTCTCAAACTAGATGCCTCGGCTTGCATCTTCACCTTGTCCTTGGCCTTCTTGGTGCCGTCGGGCCTTTTCGTGTTTCTTCCTTCCTCATCTTCTTCATCATCATCGTCGTCATCTAATTTTGTGATCATCTTCTTCGGTTCTTGGTCTCTCAACTTCCACTTCTCGCAATCCTTAAGAACCTTCCCACGGATTCATACGTTGCGCAATGTCAAAATTGAAAAGGGGATTCATTCGATTCGTACCTTACGCCACCGTCGGCCGGGGCATCGGGGGCTGCGGGGGAGGCGGCAGGAGGCGGAGGCGGAGGCGTCGGGGTCGGGGTCGGGGTCGGCGTCTTCTTCTTCTTTGAGACTGTTGCCCTCGGCTTCTTGGTCTTCGCGGCGGCGGCGGCGCCTGAGGCGGAGGCGTGGGCGTGCACCGCCCCGACGATTCCGAGGCGCCTGCGCTTCGCGGCGACGGGGGCGGGGACGGGAGCTGGAGCGGGAGCGGCGGTGCCGGCGGCGGACCCTCCCGCCAGATCTGGCCGGTACGATTGCGCCGCCCCAACGGGGACGGACACTAGCGACGGGTCGGAGGCGTTCATGGCGGCGCTGGAGGGGCGCGGCGAGGTCGGCCGGAGCGGGGGAAGAGAAGGGGGCACCGGCGGCGGAAGGAGGCGGGAAGTGGCGGGGCTGAAATGTCCCTCCCGCCAACGCCTCGCAGGTTATTCGGGGCACCGTCGGTTCGGAGGGGAAAACCGCGTATACACGGTTTCGGGGGGAAAGTTCTCGGGCGCCCGAAAAAAAAATTACGGGCCGGACACTTTTTCGGTCGCTGGTCTGCCTCGTTTTTCCTCGCGCGGACCGTATCGGGCGGTTATTTTCTCAGTTCGGGGCGTTTACGGGCTCTGCTAGAGATGCTCTAAACGGGCAGAGGTGGACGATGACATGTGCTGCGGCTGCTGCCGGCCGGCCACAGCAGGTGGCTGCGCTAGCTGCGCGCTCGCCAGGCCTCTTGTACACCAGGACAGCCAGGAGGTGGCAGTCCACCACGATATTTGCAAGAGCTAAATACGTCAATGGAGGTCCCAAAAGTTGTCCATGACGTGCAAATTAGTCCCACTACTTGTAAAATGGGGTCAGATGGTCCTAAAACTTGTCACACCCGTGCAAAATTGGTCCTAAAACTTGTACATCAGCTTGCTAACCCGTCGTAACTGGTACGTTGTTTTGTTTTTGCATAATCCTATTTGTGCAATCTGAATTTTATTAATACTGTTTATTAAATAGGCTATAGCCTAATGTGTTCCTACAAAAATAGTTAGTTGTACCTTTTACAGTTTAACATAGAATACGGTAAAAAAAAACATAGAATACGCTCATGCCCGAATTGTTTATGCCATTTTTTTATAGTTTATAACATAGAATACGCTCATGCCTGAGTCATTTATGTCATTTTTGTTATAGTTTATAACATAGAATACGCTTATGCCTGAGTCATTTATGTCGTTTTTGTTATAGTTCATATTTTTATTTAAACATGTGACACATGTAAAAGAACAACCAAATACCTTTATATTGGCATATTTTCCTTTCTCTAATTAGTGTGTCCTTCGCGTCTTTTACTTTGTTTTGAGAAAAACTTAATATTATGTCACGAAGGACAAAACAAAAATAAACAGAGATAGCTGGGAGCGTTCGTACCTGTAGCAGGCGCCTAAGTAATATACCTGACGTTTGTCAACTATTACACAAACATTTATGCGGAAATTCAATCCTACACCCGAGTGAAAGAATATGTGCCACCCCCATGGGTTTTGATGTTGACAACAATACAATTAAGTGCTCTAATGTTGAATCTCAGCTGTGCAGGAATTTCAAAAGAGTCGACGCGAAAAGATGTTGAAGGATGTGTTTTCTGGGTTTATCGGAAGTACCGGTAATGTCACCGGTACTACCGCTGGAAACATCCGGTAGCACTTCCGGTGGCACATCCGCTTATGAGAATTCGCTTCTGGATTGCCCCGGAAGTCGCACCGGAAGTAGCACCAGTACTTCCGCTAAACCGGAAGTACTGGCGTGCTCAGCGGTACTACCGCTGGCTACTTCCGGAGCCACTTCCGGAACCAGTGCCGCGACGCTTCTGTTCTTTTCCGGAAGTTGCACGGGAAGTGAGACCGGTACTTCCGCTAAACCGGAAGTACCGACCCTCCCAGCGGTACTTCCGCTCCTGCGGGTTGAAGGACGCCTGGGAAGACCGTTGACATGAAGAACAAAGAAAGACCGGAAGTACCGGCCCTCCTGGCGGTACTTCCGGCGTTGCGGGGCTGGTGCACCCCCAACGGCTGGATGGAGGGAGGCGTATTAAAGGAGGATGTCTTCCACCTTTGTAGCTTAGCTTGTTCATCTCTCTCTCCTCCATTAATGCTTTAGCAAGCTCAAACTCAAATTTCATAGATCTCTCAATCCCTCCACTCAAATTCGTCGATCTTTGGAGGATTGAAGGAGAAGGCCCCGATCTACATCTTCACCGAGCAGTTTTCCATTCTCTCCCCCATTCTCTTGAGGGATCTTGTTTTAGGGTTAGCATTGTGTTACCCTAGATTCTTTTGCTCACTTGTTGTTGTATTTGTGGCAGTGTTGTGATTTGGGAGCCCCCAATTCAGTTGTGGGTGTGTGCCCCAAGAACCTTGTAAGGGCTCCGGATTCCGCCTTGAAGGATTCCGATAGTGGAAGGTGAACCAAACCCTCGGGTGGTTCATCGGAGAATA